>JBBFKN010000168.1:0-115519 GCA_039654755.1 Calcarius lapponicus
CGAGACCAGAGCGCAGGACTTCCTGTCCTGCAGCCTTCCTGAGGCTTCCCTGTCGCAGGTGCCTTGAGGGCACAACTGCAATTGTTGACTTGGCGATATCTCTGTTTAGGCGCCCTCAAGAACGGACTCTGGCATGGCAGCCAGATTCCCCGGCTTGATGGAAGTGTTCAGGGGGGAAAAAACAGAGAAGCCCTGGAGCCGCCCCAGCACAACAGCCTGACGATCTGGAGCAGATCCAGACACTGCAGGATGGTGAGTAGAAGAGCTGGGCCACAGGGCTGATGGCTACAGCCAGCTTGGCCCCATCCCATCCCAGCCCATCCCATCGCCTGGGGACATGCCCATGGACAGGATGGAACAGGGCCAGGGCAGACACCCCACAACGACCCTGCTCCATCCCCTGGGTCATCCTGGGGCTCTCCCTGCCCCGGGAGCGCAAGGGCTGGGCTGCGTTCTCCAGCCTCTCCCTCAGCTCTGGCTGCGCTCGCTCTTTGCCAGATGCAGCCCTGGACAAGACCGAAGAGCAGGAACCCGGCCGTGGCCGCTTGCGCAGAACCCTGAAGGTACCTGCAGCCCACCCCCACCTGGGCTGGGCCTGCTGTCCCTGCTCAGCCCAGCACCACGCTTGGAGCATGCCACGGAGCATCCCTGGCTTCCCTGCCCTTTATTCTCCTGCAGATGGTCCGGAAATTCCTGCGCTTTCGACGACGACGTAGAAAGACCGGCACCGCAGCAGCTGAGGGCACAGCCCAGCCTGACTCGGGGCTGACCGAGCTCCAGGCAGAGCCTGATGTCAGCCCAGATTCGGCTGGAGCCCTCACAAGACTCGGAGGCTGCAATGAAGCAGGACAGGGCAAAGGCGGACAAGGCAGTGACTGAGGATGCGGCCGTCACAAACACCAACACCGCAGAGACTGAGGACATCTCCAACACTGGCACCAGGCCCACTCTCGCAGGGATTCATGCTCCCACTAAGGATTTTTTTGAGGAGAGTGCGGTTCCTTCTCAGCAGCAGGTAAGCAGCCTGGGGCCAGGCCTGGAGGCCTGCCAGGATCATGTGTCCCCTCAAGCCATGGTCACTGGGCCCCCCTCAGCCTCTGAGGCCAGCACAGTGTGGTGGGAAGGGAAGCACTTCTTGGGGGAAGCTGGGGAAGTTGCTCCCAAGGACAGCACTCAAAATGCCTCCCCCATGCCTCCTCCAGCTGCCAGCCATTGTAAGAAACATCCACCAGACTCTGCTGTCCCATGGCACTGTGGATGCCAGGCTCCAAAGAGACATTGTGAGGCTGGCTGAAGAACACCCGGCTGACGTGGTGCTGACCCTCCTGCGCTGTGCCCCAACATGTGACAGGTACGGGCCCACGTGCCTGGAGAGCTCAGGGCTCACCAGCCTTTTGGGCCCATGGCCCTGCACAGCCTGTGCTACGGGGTCTGCCAGACAGGCAGAGAGCTCCAGGACCCTCGGGCCCCTCTGTTTCCCAAGCCTGCTGCCAATGTTCCCTCCCTGCCCCTCCGGGCACTGGGGCTCTGTCACCTGCGCCCCCACAGCTGCACAGGGCACGGTACTGTGACTGAGATGCCCCTGACACAGAGCTCTGATCCCACAGAGCTGCTGCAATCATATGGAGAACCATAGCGTCATCGGGACCAGCCGCGGAGAAAGTGCTGCCAACACTGCTCTGCATGATGGAGGACTGGCCACTGCACAGCGCACGCACCTCTGATGGGGACGACAGGGACGTTTTTGCCCTGGCTGTGAGTTTCTGGGCCCATGCTCGCCCCCAGGTCGCCTCTCCAGTAGCTCTCAGTCCTCACAGTGCCGCAGTCACTCGGCTGAAACCTGGGCTAGGGGCAGGCTCAGGGGGCACCGGGCCCGCTGCTCCTCCTGCATCTGCCCTTGGGCCCTGCCCCATGGACACCTTGGCGCTGAGCGCTGTCTTGGGCTGCTTCTTTTGCAGGCAGCTCTGGTGATTGTCCAGGTGCCTGAGTGCAAAAAGGCCACGATCCCTTATTCTGGGCAACTGTTTGTGGCACTGCTCTTCCATATCGTCATCACTACGCAGCAGATGCCAGCGGAGGAAGTTGCTAACTTCTGGAGAGCATGCCAGGAGGAACACCGCCTTCCCATCAAGCTTAACAGGTCCCAGTCCTCCTGTCCTTCCCATGCCCTTGTGGCCAGCACCAGCGCTCCCAGTGTGACCCGGGCTTTGCTCTGCACACAGGTTTGCAGTGCAGGCCATGAAGGCTCTGCTCTACCGACTGCGGTGTGTGACCACGTGGTGATGTCTATGGAGCGCAAGTGTGGCTGGGAGACGCTGCTGTGTGCTGACACCCAGCACTATGCCATGGGTCTGCTGGCCAGGTGAGACCCCCTTCTCCCCACTGCCCCTGGCATTTGTGCCCTGTGCTCCACACAGTCCCCTGTGGTCATGGGCCAGAGAGCCTCGTCACTGAGGGACGGCCGAGGAGACTGGAAAAGGCTGGGAGAGGAGAGTGCCCAGAAGGGGCCACCTCCCAGAGCAGCCACATCCCCTCCAGGGATGCTGGGGAAAGACCAGACCTCTGTGAGTCAGTCCTGGGAGAGGTGTGTCCCCCACCTCAGGGTCTCGGTGCCTTTTTTCCCCCCTGCCAGGGAGATGCGTTCTGACTTGACCCCCCTGTGCTCCCATGTCGCACATTGCCTTCTCCTGCTGCTCAGCTGTGAAAAGCCAAGGTGGGGACCTGCCCTTGCTGGCATTCCTTGTGGAGGTGAGCCTGGGTGGCCAGCGCTGCCTGGCTGAGCTGCCTCCCAGCTCTCTGGCCTCACCAGCCACAGCTGCCTGGGGACGGTGCCCACGCCCTGTGCTGCTGCCCGGGCCCAGCCCTGTGTGGGTCTGGGCTCCTGCTGGATGGGTCCCCTGTCACTGCCCTGTGCCTTTCAGGTCCCTCGAGTGCCTGCACTGGAGGAAATGTGCTCGCACTCTTGTGAACACCATGTCAAGTTGCCTGCAGATGGAGTGCAGGGAGCGGCGTCGCCTGGCGCTCAGAGGCCTCGTGGTGCTCAGCAAGGATCCCTCGATGGTGAGAAGGGGGGCCACGGCCGAAGCTGCGCTGGGGAAAGCAGCCCCTTGGGCGTGCAGGGGCTTCAGGCGCTGAGGCAGCTGCTCCCAGCTCTCCTGCCTCACCTGCCCCAGTGCTTTGCGTCAGGCCTTTGGCCTGGGGGCCCCTGCAGCAGCAGGGTGGGCTTGCAGTGCCAGCCTGGCAGTGTTGGCGGTGCAGCCGTCCATGGCTTTCCAGCACAGCCTTGTGTTCCACACAGGCCAGCAGAATGTGCAGTCTGTCTCCGAGCCTTCTGGAGCTGCTGTGTGATGCCGATGGAGAGGTGGTCAGCATGTCCATCCACGTGTTCACAAATGTGCTCCAGGCAGACATCCTGGTATCCGGCACCACTGCCCCCAGGCTGGCTGAGGCACTGCTGCTGCTCTTTGACCACGTAAGGCTCTGTGTCCCCAGCTGCAGGCCCTGGCTGCTGCCCCTGAAACTTTGCCTAGGTGAGCCTGGAGTAATTGATCTAAAGGCCTCACCCTCTTCATTCCTCCAGGACAACAGCCGTGTGCAATTGCTCTCCCTTGAGCTCTTCTTCAGGGTGATGGACTCGGTAAGTGGACGAGGGGAAAAAAGCCCCTTGCGAAGATTTTGAGCCAAAGCCTCCTCCCACTCTTCTTCCACTGCCACGATGAGAACCAGTGTGTGGCAAAGGTGAGGTTTTTGTGTGATGCCTGCTGGATGTCGGGGGGTTTTGTGTGATGCTGCTGGATGTCGGGGAGGGGGCCTCGGCTGCCTCCTGCCCTGGCACCTCATGGACTGCAGCCTCCTCCAGGCCTTGGCACAGGGATGTGGGTCCTGTGCCTTGGCCTGTGGGGCCATCTCTGGGTCTCTGCTGCCCTCCAGGCCTCTTGGGAAACGCTGCTTCGTGTGACCAAGTTCCTGAAGAGGAGGAAGCTCAAGCAGCTGGTGAAGAGGGGCAGCTGTCAGAGTTCACCGAGGTCCTGGTAAGGAGGGCCTGGAAGCCCCAGGCTCAGCCTGGAGAAGGCCCTGAGCGCGGTGTTCCAGCGCTGTGTTCAGGGGCTGGCAGCTGTGCCCACTGCTGCAGCAGCCAGAGGCGGCGCGGGCTTTTCTCCAGGCTCCCGTGGGCCCGAGCCGGGTGCCCATGGAGCCCCGGCCCGGCGGGGCTGCGGGCCGGCACCGCGGCTCCCCGGGCAGCAGCCGGCCCCTCTGCCCCCCCTCCCCTCGGGGGCCCGGCGCCGGCGGCTGCTGGCCGCGCCTCAGGGCTGCGCGGCAGGGGAGGCCGGGGCTGGGCGCAGGCAGCGCCCGGCCCAGGGGCCGAGCCCCGCGCCAACCCTTCCCTGCCGCCGCTCTCTCCAGCTGGCAGAGGACGGGAGCCGAGCGGGCCGAGCACCTGCGCCGGGCCCTGCGCTACCTGGATAGCCCGCAGGGGCCCCTGCGAGCGGCGGCCGTCAGGATCATGGGTGAGTCCCGAGCCCGGGCTCCCTCCCCGGCCCGCCGCAGCTCGGGCCCGGACCCGCCTGCTGCCCCGGCAGCGCCGGCCGGGCCCGGCGCCGTGGAGCCCCGCCCGGCCTGGGCACTGCTGCTGCCCGCCCCCTGGCAGCCGTGCCTGGGCCGGCAGCGTGCGCCGAGGGCCCGGGCTGAGCCCTGCCGGGCCAGCAGCCCGTGTGGCCGCAGCGCCGGCAGCGCCGCTGGCAGGGAGCTGTGCCGCTGGCGCCGTGACAGGCTCTGTGTTCACAGGCATGGCCGGCATGGTCACGATGGGCCGGAAGGAAGAGCTCCAGCTCCTCAGTGAGGGTGAGTGCGGGCAGCGGGCTGCCACAGGGGGCTGCCGCTGGGGGAACTGCAAGTCCTGCCCTGGCTGCGGCAGGCTTCGCTCCCTGTGTGGACAAGCACAGAGAGATCCCAGGGACACGCGCGGGGGACATTGGTGGCCAGCACCTTCTGGCTGATCCCATTGTCTCCTGCTGCCTCCTGTCCATGGCAAGAGGTGGGAGCTCTTGGCCCTGGCAGGAAGGCCTCCTTGGCTACCTGCAGATGCAGGCTCTGACCGTGGCTCTGCTCATCTCTCTTCCAGCCCTTCAAGGCCTGAGAAGAGATGACAGCCCTTCCCCAATGAACAGAGTCGTTCAGCAGAGAATCATTTTTGAGATCTGCAGAACTACGTTTATCTGGTGGCTCAGAAGAACCGTTGCTCCGAAAAGTCCTAAGAACACCATGGAAGAGGAGATGACCTGGAGAGACCCAGAAGAGACCAGCTGGAGCTTCAGGCACAGCTGATGATTGGCACAGCTGAGCCTGTGGGAAACTCCAATAGCTCCTGCCTTCTCCCGGCTGTTGAGAACTGCGTGCCTCCCCAGCCCTCCGACCCTGCCCCCTGTCCCCTTTCTTCCCTCCCCACTCCCCTTTCTTCTCTCCCCACTCCTCCCTTTGCTTCGCCTTCCATTAATAAACAGTTTGGCTTCTTCGCTTTGCCTGCATCCCTGTGGAGCTGAAGCAAATCCGGGGCCTGGGATACACAGGCCCCTGCTGCCGTTCTCTCTCACAGAGCCTGAGGAACGAGGGCAGCTCAGGCTGGAAGGCCCCTCTGTGCTGAAGGTGCAGTTGCACAGCACTGCGCAGTTCCAGATCTTGTTGAGCACTACTGAAGGCCACAGTGGGACAAGGAGCCTGTGTGTCAGGACCAAAGTCGTGTCTAAGGCCCTGCCATATTTGGTCCGCTCTTGTGCACGTCACCAAGATAATGAAGAGCAGAGAATGACGGAAGCCTTATGGTTTAACTGGTGGGAATTTGACCCTTAAGGGAAACAATGGACTGGTCTAGCGATGGGAAGTGAACTCTGAAAGAGGAACAATACACAGTGGAGCTGTGGCTGGCATGGAGGGGGTATCACAAGCCATTGCAGCCTCATCTCACGCACGGGCCAAGCGTGAGATGACGTTGTAACTGGAAAAACTGCGCTCCACAGGAGGAGACGTCAGGCCTGCTTCTGGGGCGGAGGGTGAAAAGGACAAAATGCCCGTCCTTTGGATGCAGGGGATGCCCTGAATGTGGGTGGCCGGCCTGCCCCTGCCACTGGAGCACCATGCTGAGATACCCTGAGAGCAGCCCAGTGCTCCTTGCTCCTCTCTGCTTGACCCGTGAGCGTTTGTGTGCTTTCGGGATGGCCCCGGCTGTGTCAGGGCTGCTACGTGGACACGAGACCGCCGGTCCTGTCCCGCTGGGTCCCAGCAGTGCCTGGCAGCAGCCCCCGCATCCACGTCAGGATGCTGGCCAAGAGAGGCCCTGGAAGCTGAGGCAGCTGCTTTGAAGCTTTTGCAGATACACCCAGGGGATGGCCAGCAGTGTTCCCTCAGGATACAGCAGTCCTGAGGGGCCTCGCCAGCGCTGCCTGATGCCACCCACTCCTTGAGGCACCAGTTGGTTTCCTGTGGGATGTTCTTTCCTCCCCCAAGAGTGAAGAGGGAGCTGGAGAAAGAGCTTGCCAGGCTGCTCTGCATCCTTTGCCAGCAGCCCTGGCTGAGTGGAGAAGTGCGAGCTGAGCGCAGATGTGCCCATGGAGCAGCCGTGCGCAGGAAGGCTCGCTGGCAAGGAGGATGCAGGAACCATAGGCCTGGCAGCCTGCTTTGCTCCAAGCCAGGGAAGGCCTTGGAGCAGATCCTCCTGAGTGCCATCCCCCGGCAGGTGCAGGGAACCAGGGCCTCTGCTGGAGGCCGGGAAAGCTCTGCGGAGGGACGGGCACAGCTGGGGGTCCTGGCGGGCTGCTGAGGGCTTCTCTGGGCGTGTTTTGGGGGGGGTGGGGGTGTTGGTAGGGCGTGTTGGGGAAGGAGTTTGTCTGGAAGGTGAGAGGTCTGGGCTGGAATTTGAGTCAGTTTGAAGGCGGCACCTGTGCTTTGGCACAGCTTTGGTTATGGAGGGCAGAAAGACTATCTGTGACTATTTCTTTTACTGGTCCTGTTTCTCCTGCAGGGACAAGAGGGGAGAGCTGTACTTTCTTGGCCACTTAGGTATGTGTACTGGGGGAGGATTAGCTCTTTTGCCATCTACTCATTTGTTTGGGTTACTCTTGTAACACTGAGTGGTCTTTCATTCCTTGAGAGCTTTTATTCCTTAAGAGAGTTAGGAGATTATAATCCCTTCCTCGAAAACCACCTTGCAAATCAAAGAATGGCCTTCTTTTTGGCTCTGTGTACCGTTTTGTTTTGTAAAGTGACTTCCAGTGGATGATGTAAGGCAAATGGGTTGCTGCTTTGAGATGGGAACAAACTTCCAAAGCATTCCCCATTCTCTGGCCATGGCTATTAATTGGAGAAGTTTGCCAATTTTGGAACTACTTGAGTTGAGCAATGGAAGTAAAGCTTTCCTGAAGTGAGGATTCTTAAATGCCCTGAGCCCACCGAGCAGGGCAGCATTTGCTCGAGGTTTCGAGCAGTTACCAAAAGATCCTGTCGGGCTGCCTTAGACACCTGGGCCCAGGGATTCCTTGCAGCCTGGGCCACTTTGGCCCGGGCTGGGGGCGGCCCCAGGGCAGTGTGTGCAAGGGCCCTGGGTGGCACGCTGCAGCACGGTCACCGTTGCATGGAATGGAAGCCGGTGTCCAAGGGCCCTTTGTGACACGTGGGAAATAGAAGCTTGCCCGGGTGCTCGGAACACGGCAACGGAACAGAACGGGACAGAGCAGTGCAGCGAGGAGCCGCAGCACAGCGCACTCGTTCCCGTCTCACCCCGGAGCTTTTCCACAGCGCTATTCCTGCAGCTGAGCCTCCAGGCCAGACTGCGGGACTCTGTGACTCGGAGCTTTCCCGAGACATCTCCCATTCCTGCGGCCAGTGCCACCAAGTCCAGACCGTGGGATTTGGTCACCTGAATCGCTTAGGAGGAGTCTCCTGTCATTGTGGCAGGAGCCCTCGAGACCAGAGCGCAGGACTTCCTGTCCTGCAGCCTTCCTGAGGCTCTCCCTGTCGCAGGTGCCTTGAGGCACAACTGCAATTGTTGACTTGGCGATATCTCTGTTTAGGCGCCCTCAAGAACGGACTCTGGCATGGCAGCCAGATTCCCCGGCTTGATGGAAGTGTTCAGGGGGAAAAACAGAGAAGCCCTGGAGCCGCCCCAGCACAACAGCCTGACGATCTGGAGCAGATCCAGACACTGCAGGATGGTGAGTAGAAGAGCTGGGCCACAGGGCTGATGGGCTACAGCCAGCTTGGCCCCATCCCATCCCAGCCCATCCCATCCCAGCCCATCCCATCGCCTGGGGGACATGCCCATGGACAGGATGGAACAGGGGCAGGGCAGACACCCCACAACGACCCTGCTCCATCCCCTGGGTCATCCTGGGGCTCTCCCTGCCCGGGGAGCGCAAGGGCTGGGCTGCGTTCTCCAGCCTCTCCCTCAGCTCTGGCTGCGCTCGCTCTTTGCCAGATGCAGCCCTGGACAAGACCGAAGAGCAGGAACCCGGCCGTGGCCGCTTGCGCAGAACCCTGAAGGTACCTGCAGCCACCCCCACCTGGGCTGGGCCTGCTGTCCCTGCTCAGCCCAGCACCACGCTTGGAGCATGCCCACGGAGCATCCCTGGCTTCCCTGCCCTTTATTCTCCTGCAGATGGTCCGGAAATTCCTGCGCTTTCGACGACGACGTAGAAAGACCGGCACCGCAGCAGCTGAGGGCACAGCCCAGCCCTGACTCGGGGCTGACCGAGCTCCAGGCAGAGCCTGATGTCAGCCCAGATTCGGCTGAGCCCTCACAAGACTCGGAGGCTGCAATGAAGCAGGACAGGGCAAAGGCGGACAAGGCAGTGACTGAGGATGCGGCCGTCACAAACACCAACACCGCAGAGACTGAGGACATCTCCAACACTGGCACCAGGCCCACTCTCGCAGGGATTCATTGCTCCCACTAAGGATTTTTTTGAGGAGAGTGCGGTTCCTTCTCAGCAGCAGGTAAGCAGCCTGGGGCCAGGCCTGGAGGCCTGCCAGGATCGTGTGTCCCCTCAAGCCATGGTCACTGGGCCCCCTCAGCCTCTGAGGCCAGCACAGTGTGGTGGGAAGGGAAGCACTTCTTGGGGGAAGCTGGGAAGTTGCTCCCAAGGACAGCACTCAAAATGCCTCCCCCCATGCCTCCTCCAGCTGCCAGCCATTGTAAGAAACATCCACCAGACTCTATCTGTCCCATGGCACTGTGGATGCCAGGGCTGCAAAGTGACATTGTGAGGCTGTGTCACAATCTGTCCCCAGTGAACTTGTGACGCGATGATTTTAAGGTGCAATATCACCACCAAAGGCACACAGGATTTGCAGTAACAAAATCAACAAATGCAGTTTTATTGAAATAAACACAACAGAAATGCGTTGGTGAGGGAGAGCTGGGGAAAAAGGAGAAGATAAGGAAAAGAGGGAGGAAAGAAGGGGGGGATGGGTTATAGCTACCGCAACGTGGCGCTGCTTCGAGGTCCAGCCACCGAAAGTCCACCAGGCCACGTCTGAGGAGATCTGAAAATCTCTAGCTAACTCAGGGGTTTTTATTATGAAAATTTTGAGGATTGGGGAAACAGATACAACAGATACAATAGGGAAGAGATGTAACAGGTAGTCCATGTTCTGAGCAGTAGATATAACAGGTAGTCTATGTTCTCAGCAGTAAATGAGCTGCATTGTTTTCGTGGTCCATTGGTCACCACATCTCAGTCTGTCTGTCTCAGTGGTTGTAAAACAGGTGAGGGGTCTTCTGTGGGAGTCCACCTGTACTCAGGGCCTTTGACGTGTGACTTTCTCCTCCTGAACCAGAGATTCTAGATTGGGGGGGGGGGGGGGTCGGTCTTCCTCTTCAGCTGGTTCCCCCAATGACAATCGTGAGGCAGATGAGGAAAAATTCGGACAGACTGTCACACGACCCCATGACTCACGATTGTCTTGAGGGGATCTTCATCAGAACTCTGGGGTATCGATGAAATCTCCAGAACTCGTTGCACCGTTGGTAGCATAACCCAGAAAAAATATGGACGACAGGAAAAAGAGGGGGAAAGAAGAAAGAGAGAGGGAAAAGAAGAGATAGGAAAAAGAAGGGGAAAGGGAGGACAATAACAAACATAATTAATATTGATCACAACAGTGTCAATTTTATAACTATTTTCAAATGGTTCATTAATTAAAATGGTATTATTTTTATAACAATTTCAAAAACCGGTTAATTAATTAAAACAATATTATTTTTATAACAAGTTCAAAAAATTGTTGAAACAAATCACAAATAATCAAAACCAAAAGCAATAAAACAAATCATAATATGAGCATTAACTTAAAAATTATTTTCTAAAACAATTCACTAAAAATAAAAAGTAGTTTTCACAAAAATCATAAAAGGAAATTCAGGATTACTCTAAAACGCATATGCTTAATTCATAATTGGTTTGTGTAAGATGTCTTGGGGATTTCCACAGTGCAGGGAGACATCAGCCAAGTTGTGTGCATTAGCTATAGATGTCAATCTTGTCAGCTGTTTCACCATCTCCTAATTCATAATGAATAGGATTACTGATAAAATAAAACCAAACAAAATTAGGTATCAAAAGGATAACAATGGGATGACACACACTGTTCAAGACACTCACGGCAGTAGGAGACCACCCAAAAAGGAGGATCCCACCACTTTGTGTTCAGCATCTTCCTTTACCCTTTCCATGATCGGGTGTATTTGTCTCACGTTATGATGAAGAGTCACCAGGGTCCTCTGTCTGCTTTCCTTGATTTTCTCAAGAATTTCAACAAGGTCCTGATAGAGCAGCCGTTGTCTCACCAGGGTGAGACAACATGCGTAGAGATCAGTTTGTGAATCAGGGCGTAATTAGATTGCAATAGGTAGTGAGAAGTAACTGGAACTTCATAAGAGAAATCACATCCTGTAATTTTGGTAAAGTTACAAGCACAAAAATTTGAATGATTTTTAGTATCTACTACAACATTTTCTACAAGCATAAAATCACAAATAGATCTAAAGCATGCACGTCTATTGCCTATGTGTATAAAAACTGTTTCAGAAGTCTTGTTAGGACAAATTTTAAAAATGTCAGATATTTTGCTCTGTATCTAAACAAATGTCTTGAGCTATTATTGCTTTCATAGATGAACCCTTGTTATTAACAGTTTGCCATGTCTTACCAATTTGACAGGCCTATTCCCTATGTTCAGAAAGATAGAGAATAGCTCTGTTGTAATTCAGTTCTAATGCTACAACAGGGAAAATCAAATGCTCTGAGGCATTGCGTATGGTTAACACAAAAGCTGTGTCTGTGTTTAAAATGGGGGGTCATAGGTCAAAATTCACTAGGTTCCACCAGGATTGGAATTCTCTTTCAAAATCAGTGGCACTGTCCCAAATTCTTTTCCGAATTTCAGTGGGAAAAGTGCCTTCTTCACCTTTTCTTTAATTGAAGCAGAAACTGGCTGTATCTACAGTTGTGCCGGGATACAGCTAAGAGTCAACAAACATTGTTTTGTGCAGCACCAAGTGCATCAATTATCAATTTGTGATCATTTACATTCACTTTCTCTTAATTTGGTATTATGTATGATAGCAGCCATTGGTGTGTTCACAAAAGCCAATAAGAATGACTGCAGTGGCTGCTGTAATTTGATCAAATCTCTAATTGTGGTAGCCAATTTGTTCAAGTTCAATTAATTTACATGTCATGTGTAATATCAGCACCTGGTGTTACAATAAAGGGAAGGGAAAACATTATTTCTATTGTCCATTACTAGTGTTATCATGGGTTATCAGGTTTTCATGTCCCTCGGGGTTCTTCTGTAAAAGCAAACACAACAGACTCTGCCACGAGAAGGCAGGAAAAGTTAGAATGAAGGGATTATCCAGCGTGTATGTATGCGATGCTGTTTTCCAAGAGCATCAGAGGCTACCCATGCATATTTATTCAGAGGGGTTTTCAGCACAAGTGGTCACCTCACCCACTGTGGGGAGGTCCACTAGGAAAGGTTGTCCAGGGTAATGTGATGGATTATTTGGGTCGTCAGGACCCTGCAGTGAGGGGATGATGCTTGGAGGTGTAGGGTAAAAAGCAGTGACCTTGGGGCAAGCCGTTCACCTCCCCACCTGCTTGTTTACCCCTTTAACAGCTTCCCACAGCCGACAGTCCCAGTTCGCTTTCTGTGGCTTAAGGAACCGCTTTAAAAGGCCATTTGTCCTTTCCACCATCCCGTTAGCCTGAGGGTAGTAAGGGGTATGAAAAAGTCCACTTTATGCCTTCGATTCTGGCCCAATCCTGTACCGCCTTAGCAGTAAGGTGTGACCCATTGTCAGACTGAATTTCTTGTGGCTTTGGAAAAGTTCCAAACCACTCCTGCAAAGCTTTAAACTGTGTTATCACCTGTGGCTCTTTTAAAAGCATCAGCTTGAACCAACCCATATACAATTTCCACCTCCTACCAACACAAAATGTTTACCTCCTGATTTCTTAAAAGGACCAATATAATCTACCTGCCACGCTTCCCACAAGCCCTTTACCTTCCCTCAAATGCAGAGGATCATCTTCTAAAGGGGTGCCTTTCCAGTTGCTTGCAGCACTGTTCGCAGGCTGATATGCATGTTTTACACATTTCTCGGGTAACTGGCCAGCCACGGGCATGTGCTTCCTGATACAGATCTTTTGTACCTGTATGCTGTCTTTTTTACATGTAACCATTCTAGCAATTGGTTCAATCTTCTGAGATTGTTTCCTTTTTCAGAGGGCTAAGCCTTGCTAGTTCATCAGCTCTGTTGTTCCATTCTCCTGCTTGGTTCCCGTCTGTTTGGTGAGAAGCTACCCAACCAACCGAAAAATTCCCTTGACTAGCAATTTCCAGGATTTCTTGCCACTTTCCTTCTGCCATACTGGGATTCTATTAACTCTCCCAGCCATTCTGTTGCCAGAAAGAGAACCACTCAGTACAGCCTTTGTATACTGCATATGAATCAGTGTAGATGTAAACAGAAGTGTTCTGTGCCTCTCGTTGAAAAAACACTCCAGACAGCTAAACACTCCAGACAGCTTTAAGTTCCCCAACTTGAGCACTACCCTCCCCTTCTGTGATAATTTTTTCACCAGATGAAATATGTAAGGCAGCCGCCTTATATTTCCAAGTCTTTCCTTCCCATTTTGAGGAAGTATCTGTAAACCAGCAGTTTGCTGCTAACTCAGGCGAGAAGGGTGGTGCTACCTTAATTACTGAGTCAGGTTTGTCTTGGCTGTTATCCAGGCTCTCAGTGTCTTGTATTGCTAGAAATTTTGCAGCACCTTCTGTGACGGGGAAAGTATTACAGTAGAATTCTATTTGGGCATACCATTTCCTGACTGATGACTTCTGAGCTATTCCATCGGGCGGGGGTGTCCCATTTGTGACAGCTTTAATTACCTTGAAGGGACCTCTCAATATGATAGCTTGTTGTCGTGTGATTTTTTCTACTTCAATGAGAGCCAAACTAACAACAGTCCCTTTTCCCAGGTAGTGTATCTCTTTTCAGCATCTTTAAAACCACGGGAAAAGAAGCTAACAGGCCTTGTTGGACCCTCAGGGCCTCGCTGCCAAATGTGTATTGATAGCCCTGAGGAGGCAAACCCCCATTCCACTTGAAAAGGGTCTCTAGGATGGATAGGCCCCAATGCCTGATGTACAGTGGCTTCAAAAATCAGTAATTGTAATGCCTCTTCCTGAGAAGGGGTCCAATCCCATTTGACTCCTTTTCTTAATAAGTTATAAAGGGGCCTAGCAATGATTGAGAAGTCTGGGATATGTTTCCTCCAGAATACTAACAATCCTAAGGCTTGCTGGAGGTCTTTTTTGTTTTCAGGCATTTTCATTTGCTCTAAAGAAGTTAAAGTATCAGGTGGGATACATGTGCTTCCAGATCGCCACCAGATTCCCAGAAATTTTACTTCCTGGGAAGGCTTTTGGATTTTCTCCGGGGGAACCTTTAAATCTAGGCTTTCCAGATGTGAGATTATATTCTGCTGGAGTTCCCCCACCTCCTCAATTTCCTCTCCTCCTACCAAAATGTCATCAATGTATTGATAGACAGCTACAGTGTCAGGTTTGGGTATTTTTTCTAATTCCTTAGCTAGTGCATGGTGGGCTAGTGTAGGGGAGTGTTTGTAGCCTTGTGGGAGTCTAGTGAATGTGTACTGTTGTCCCTCCCATGTGAATGCAAAGTGATCCATGTCCTCTGGCTGTATAGGTATCATGAAGAACATGTCTTTGACATCTATTGTTGCCATGACTGTGTGAGCTTTTTCTTGTATTGATGTTATTAATTCAGCTAAATTTGGCACTGCTGCAGTCAGAGGATCAGTGTTGGCATTGAGCCTGCGGTAATCAATCGTAAGTCTCCAAGCTCCATTGGGCTTACGAACTGGCCATACGGGTGAATTGTATGGAGAGTGTGTGTTAATTATTATTCCTTGG
This sequence comes from Calcarius lapponicus, assembly GCA_039654755.1. NCBI lineage: Eukaryota > Metazoa > Chordata > Aves > Passeriformes > Fringillidae > Calcarius > Calcarius lapponicus. Next base: position 14,494 of record JBBFKN010000168.1, read on the forward strand.
TTACGCAAATCCTGAATAACCGGTTTGATACCTTCTCTAGCTCCAGAAGGCAAAGGGTATTGTTTTACATTGGTTGTTTTGCTGTAAGGCAGTGCTGGTGCGGTCTGGAGCAGCCTAATATTTAGTGACGGAGTGCCAAAAGACCACAAAAAACCATCAGTGTCTTCCCACTGCCTTCCTGCGAGGACATCCATCCCTAGCAGATGATTTGGAATGTCCCCAATTACCATTTTGACAACCAGTTGATTTTCATCTCCAGGGAGTGTTACTTTGACTAAAGCAACATTCATGGGTTCTATGGTTCCTAAAGCGTTAAGAACGCAGCACTGCCTTTTTGTTGGAACAACTCCACACTTCTGGGCATCTTTATGTGTTAGTGCGGAGATTTGGGCTCCAGTATCAACTATGAAGGTTACTAAAACTTTTTTGGGGCCCGTTATAGCTGTAATTAATATGTCTCCTGATTTGTTTTTCGTGAGCATTCGTAAATAAACCCAACCTCCACCCCTTCGCTCACCTGTAAGCGGCGGAGATTTCAGTTTCCTGAAAGCTCTGTTAGTGCAGATTCACTGTTTGTGTTTTGGGGTATGGGCGGGTGGGCAGTTATGTTGCTTGGGCTCTGTGAAAGAAGTTGCGAAAGAGTTACTTCTGGCTTACTGCCAGTGCTTTGTAGGAGAGATGCAGCCAGGGTTTCATTGCCTAAATTCTGAGAAAGAAGCTGGGAAAGAGTTAACTTTGGCTCATTTGCTGCGTTCTGCGTGAGAGACAGAGATGCAGTTTCACTGCCTAGATTTTGAGAAAGAAGCTGGGAGAGGGTTAAGTTTGGCTCATTGCCCTTGTTCTGTGTTAAAGGCTGAGATGTACTGTGTGTACTGTACTGTGGTTTAGAAGGAGTGTATGTTGTTTTCTGAGGAGAGAGCGAGAGTGGTGCACTGGGCTGGGTGGGGGGGTTTGGTTTTCTAGAATGCCAGTTGTTTATAATTTTCTGCAATTTTTCAAGTGGTAGATCGTCCATAAGATCTCGGGGGACCCCCTTTTTTATCCCCAGTAGCCACCAGCGTTGTCTGTTGGAAATTTGTTTTCCTGGTTCTATGTTTTCAGGGTTGGTGGTTCCCATAAACCGGACACCTTTTGTTCTTTCTGTTTTTTCTTCTGGGCTTTTTACAGGTCCATACTGTCTACAATAATTAAATCCACTGCGACCTCGCCCCAGGTCCAAACCTTACGGTTGCTAGCAAGTGAATCAGAATGTGAGGTTGTCGTTTGCAGCGTTGAATATGGTGTAGAAACAGAGTCAGTGGTCCCGGTTGGATCAGTGAAGTTATTGAGGAATCTATCCAGCCTTTCTACAGGGCTTAAAGCCATTATGGTTTTTTGTATAGTAATTGCTGTTGGTTTTAATGTTTCTGGAAGCCCACGAATTAAAGGGGTCATTATTTCAGGTTTCACTGGTAACTGCATGGGGGATTTGAAACCAGGAATTAATTTTTTCTCATGAATCATTTGCAGACATGCAGCTTTATGTACACTTTCTAAGAGCTGGTCTGGGGGTACCGATGATTGCCAGGGGGTCACCCCTTTCCAAGGGATTTATTCCCCCGGCCCAAAAGGCTGCATGCTGTGTTATGGACCAGGAGTCCCGCTTATCTCCTGTTGTTAGAAAAACGCCGTGTCCCCAATATCCACTGGCTTCCTGTTCAGTTAATTTTATTTGATCTCCGCCAGTGAGAGACACCCTAAACACATATTCTGTTTCTGATTCGTGAGGGAGGCGCTCGAATTCTTTTTTCAACTTAGCTAATTCGGTAGCGCTGAATGGTGTTTGTTTGGTTGTGATATGTGGATCTAGATCATTGTCATTGATATAGTTATATTCAGTTTTATTAAAAGGTCTCAAACGGGGACAGCAATTTTCTCCACAGTTTTTAACTGTTTCAGACTCTTTATAAGGATTTATTTGTTTTACTGTTTCAAGTTCTTTGTGAGGATATTTCTGTTTCATGTGAGGTGTTTCCTTTTCTTCCTCCTCTGTAGAGGAGTTAGTTTTGTGTGTGTTTTTGGTGTGTTCTCTGAGGGCCAGCTTGCAGCATGTATATTTCATTTAACTGTTTTTGCAAGATTTCAACTAGATTTTGAAGGGAGTCTATTATTATCATTTCCTCACTTCTCCGCTTAAAGCGGTTTTCTATGGCTGCTATGAGGCAGTCTCCCAAAACTAAGCAAAGAATGTCCTTATTTCTGCCCATTTTGAATTTTGATTTGTGTTGCAGAGAGCGTATTCTATCAATGATATTTTCCAAATTAAACCAATTGTTCTCTGCCCAAGTTTCTCCACCAGGTAACGGTTTTGCATTGTGTTTAGTAAGCAACGAATAAAAGTCAATTTTTGCTTTAGGATCAAGGTATTTACTCATTTTTGTGTGAAGGGACTAAAACTATACCAGGGAGCTGATTTGTAAACTCAAGTTACACAATCATACAGACTCTCAGTGTCCCCCTTCGTCTCCCTGGATAGCTGAAGAGACAGAATCTGTCTGAGAGGCCCTGTGTGGTTGCTTCAAGTTTGTCTCTTCCTTCCCAGACAGTGTATTCACATGCACACACGCACACACGCGCGCAAGTGTTTCCTTTGTGAGGGGGACCAGGACCTACAATGGGGAAAAGCCACTCAGCCTTTGCTGTGCTGCCCCTCACTCCCCTGTGTAGGTGGAGGGACAAAATCTGTCTAAGAGGCCCTGTATGGTTGCTTCAAGTCTGTCCCTTCCTTCTTAGACAGTCCAGGTACACACAAATACAACAACAACAACAACAACAGCAGTGTCAGTAACAGTGACAATAACAGTATCAATATCAATAACAGTGACAGTTTATCAGTTTCAGTATCAGCAAGTGTCAGTACCAGTAAGTGTCAGTTACCCCTGCTTTGCACCGAAAAATCTTTTGTGCCAATTCCAGAGCCTGGGTGCTCAATGTGAGCATGAGATTTGCCTTTTAGGCATGTGCAGTTTGCGAGAGATCCGAATCACACCCTTTCGGAGTAGACCTTCTCTCCCTGATACAGACTACACAGAACCTGCAAATCTCACTGGCTACCAGAATCCTGTCGACTACACCAATTAATGTCGCGATCCATCCCAGCGAACGGGTGACGCGATGATTTTAAGGTGCAAAATAACCACCAAAGGCACACGGGATTTGCAGTAACAAAATCAACAAATGCAGTTTTATTGAAATAACCACAACAGAAATGCGTTGGTGAGGGGGAGCTGGGGAAAAAGGAGAAAATAAGGAAAAAGAGGGGAGGAAAGAAGGGGGGGCTGGGCTTATAGCTACCGCAACGTGGCGCTGCTTCGAGGTCCAGCCGCCGAAATTCCACCAGGCCACGTCTGGGGAGATCTCAAAATCTCTAGCTAACTCAGGGGTTTTTATCATTGAAAATTGTGAGGGTGGGGAAACAGATACAATAGGGGATAGATGTAACAGGTAGTCCATGTTCTGAGCAGTAGATATAGCAGGTAGTCTATGTTCTCCAGCAGTAAGCGAGAGCCATTGTTTTCATGGTCCATTGGTCACCGCCTGCAGGCAAACATCTCGCTTTGGTTAGCTTGCCTCCCCCACACACCTCCCCCGGGCTGGGGGTTCCAGTCCCAGTCCTTGGCAGGAGCAGAGGGGCCTTTTCACATGGAGTTTCCTGTCTCAGTCCTTGATGGAGAGGTTCCTTACATCTCGGTCTGTCTGTCACGGTGGTCGTAAAGCAGGTGAGGGTCTTCTGTGGGAGACCACCAGGAGGAGAATAGGAGAGCCCCTTTGCCTGTGGGGTCCTATTCAGGTGAAGAGGAGAGAAGTTTCAGGAGAAGTCCAGCCAGGCCTAGAGGTGGGACAGCTTCCAAAAGCTATTGTTTACAGACCGGGCACTGTGCCCTCTTCTTACAGCAAACACACCTGTCTCAGGGCCTTTGACGTGTGACTTTCTCCTTCAGAACCAGAGATTCTAGACGGGGCAGGGTCTTCTCTTCAGTGGTTCCCCCAATGACAATTGTGAGGCAGATGAGAGAAAATTCGGACAGACTCTCACAAGGGGGCACCAGGTACTCCAGTGCCCAAGGTTGTTGCCAAGCAGGCATGGCTTTGTGGTGGGGTCAACCATTGCTGGTCTTCGCTGCTGCCGCAGTGTGCTGCTGTGCTGAGGGAATGGGCACAGGGGGTGGCAACGGCGACTCACTGTGGTGGTCTTGGCAGCAGCCTTGGTCTGGTGTCTTCAGCAACACTCATCAGAGGCACTTCCCTGTTACAGACTAGAAGCATATCTTTTAGTGGGGGGTGGGGGGTCTAGAGGTAAGCTAAAAATTGCCGCTCCACACTGTTCATTTGCATTTGTAAATGCCATTTCCTCTGAAAGCTCTTCCCTTGCATTTCTCCTTTTTAACTTGGATTTCAATAGCTCTAGTTAACGCTTTCCTACAAATTTCAGAAAAGGCTCTGATGGTAGCAGCTTGATCTTACTATAAGGCTTAAATGGCCCTTCAGGTAGGAAGGAAAAGAATGCCTTTTCAGCTGCTTCTTTGACTCTCTCAAGCGTTTCTACAGGAATTGCAGCAGCTTGGATTGAGGGTAAGGACCATTGGCCCTCACCGGAGAGAAGCTTAATGGTAATTGGCATGCCATTGGCATATTTTGCTGTGTTTGGATCAGCATGCAAGCCTGGGAGAGCTTCTTCTAGCAGTTGTTTCCATGCTAATTCCCATAATTTGAATTCTGTAGAGGTCATGAGGCACAAGAAAAGCTGTTTAAAATCATGTGGGACTACTACAGTCCTACTCAGTTCAGAATTTAAAAGGCCACGGAAATACGGACTGTGTGGGCCATACTTCCTGTGGGATTTGCTGACCTCTTTTTATCATTTCTCATCCAAAAGCTTTCCAATTAGCAGCTGGGGCTCCTCCCCTTGTGCTGCAGGCTGATACATAACAGGGACGAATGACAAAGTGGGACCCTGTATTGGGTCTGAGGTTTCCTCCTCCATATGCTTTGAATCGGAAGCATTGGGATCACAGGTACAGCTGTGGGGACATGCAGTGGGCGTGCACCTACCATGGGAACCTGGGGAGGGAACACAATGGGAACAGGGGCAGGGACAGGGGGGGCTGGCAAGGGGTGGGGACACCATGGGAACAGGGGGCAGGGAAAGGGGGCTGGCAGGGGGTGGGGACACCATGGAACAGGGGGCAGGGACAGGGGGCTGGCAAGGGGTGGGGACACCATGGGAACAGGGGGCAGGGACAGGGGGGCTGGCAAGGGGCGGGGACGCCATGGGAACAGGGGGCAGGGACAGGGGGCTGGCAAGGGGTGGGGACACCATGGAACAGGGGGCAGGGACAGGGGGCTGGCAAGGGGTGGGGACACCATGGAACAGGGGGCAGGGACAGGGGGCTGGCAAGGGGTGGGGACACATGGGAACAGGGGGCAGGGACAGGGGGCTGGCAAGGGGTGGGGACACCATGGGAACAGGGGGCAGGGACAGGGGGCTGGCAGGGGCGGGGATGCCTGGTGACATCACGTCAGCAGACGCCCCCTGGGAGGAATAGAGGGGCGGAGCTGAGGGTACAGCAGGTAAGGGGGTCGGGAGGGAAGGTATCACGAGGATCCGGAGGGGAGGGAATTTTGGGATGTTTAAGGGGATCTTGGGGAGAAGACCAGTCATGGGATGGTGCCACGTGGCATCCTCCATCTTGCTGAGCCCCTAGGGACTGGGGGCTATTCTGGGGATCACTGCTCTCCGAAAAGATAACACGTGCTCTGGGTTTCAGAGCGGGGGACTCAGGCGTTTGGGAAAGGTTCCATGCAGTCTGGCCAGGACGTTGTAGACAAAGGAACTCAGGCATTTTAAAGTACTCAGGGAGCTGGCTTCCCAGGGCATGAGCAGAGTGGGCTCTCTTTATAATACCAAGTTTTGGGGTACAGGGTTTAGAGCTGGGGGGGGGGGGGGGGGGGGGGGGGGGGGGGGGGGAGGAACAGGGAGAGCAGAGGTACATCCCTTGTTATTTGGCTGTTTCTCCATTTCCCTTTGTTTGAACAAGGCTGCTTGAACTTGTAAACTCTAGAACACGAATTTAGCTGAAGACATATTCCCAGATTTTCCCCAAGGTTATCAATTCATGCCCAACTTTGTCCCAAAATTGAATATTGTGGACTTCTTCAGGAGAAATTTGTGGGAAGTGTAGGAAAACCCACCTTATAAACTGTTTCAATTTTCCTTTGGAGAACATTACATTTCCACTAACTAAAATTACAACAATATGATAATACACTCCTTTTTGTGCTGGGCTTAACTTAGAGCCCATGTTAGATGTAAAAGGCACAGTACAAACTCCTGCCGACCGAAAACAAAGCCAAATCAGCTACCGATTTCTAAAAAAAAACCACGGTTAAGAAGCAAAAACGAGCAGATGATAGCCTTTCACAATGCAGCTGCTTATACTACTTTAAAAAATTCCACTGCAGCAGCACAGAATCAGAACTTGCCATGCCGCGGTGGGGGATAGACAAAGCCTCTCCTGCCTGCACTGCGTGGCAAAGCCGAAACCGAAGCGGCCCTGCACCGAGAAAGCCGAAACCAGGGTAACCCTGCACCGCGCTGAGAAAGCAGTCCCCCCGTGCCATGAACCCGAGCCGAGCAAGCTGTGCTAGAGCGCAAGGGCAGGGGCAGGGAGAGCTCCCCCACTCCTCCGAGCTGGCGCCGTGCTGCCAATTCCAAAAGCGGCAGAGCCACGCCGCTGTGAGCTAATGCCTAAAACACAATCGCTCCCACTCCGCAGGGCTGCGCAGCCTATTATGTGCTCTGAATAAGAGTGAAAAAGAACAGATCTCACGACAGAGACTGTAATTCAAGCTTCTACCCCCTCTAAGGAGCAGATATACTCATCGAAATCGAAGCTGTTGGTAGAGGGTCTGGCAGGGTAGTCTCTTCACCTGAATAGGACCCCACAGGCAAAGGGGCTCCCCTATTCTCCTCTGGAAAGTTTGTTCACCAGAAAGGAGCGGCACTTTCCAGGGGCGCAGAGCATTCCGCAAGACTTCATGTGGGTTCAGTCCCAAAATCTCTGCTGAAGAGCTATGCAGTCAAAGCTCTTCCAGTGGATGCTAAGCTGCCTTAAAAACTTTCCAAGGTATTGAGGTTCCAAGAGGACTTCTTAAGGCAGAAGAAGTTGAGCAGCCCGACGTTGGGCGCCAAAATATTGGAATATGATTCCCATATTAGCAGATGGAATGGGCCTGGGCTCGTCTGGCCTTGCTGCTGGACCAAAGGTGGCAACTGTGGTGTTTTCACCTCAAAGACACCTTTGGCTAGCTGGAAGTTGCAGCTGGGCGCTTGGAACAGGTCCAGGCTTGTAGGAACTCAGTTTTACCTCTGGTGGAAAGGCTTTAGGCGATGGTGAAGGGAAAAGGAGACAGATTCTCATGGAGGGTTTGATCCAGAGCTTTTTTCGAGGCACACAGATCTCTGAATGTTGTAACAGCTCCAACAGAACACCGAACCACATGGTCCCTGTGTCTTTTAAGCCTGGGGAGAGGGGGAGGGAAGGGAGAGGTATGCCAACAACCAGGTAGGAGGGGGAAAGTCTCAGGACACAAGTGGCACCTACTTTTGCCAATCAGAGGATTCCCTTGCTGGAATGTTAAAATTGATGGAAAGCACCTAGCAGGGGGGCAAGGGGGAGGGGAAGGGAGAGGTTGTTGTTGGCACACCTGAGGGAGGAACTGGGATAGCTGAAGCAGGATATTACATCACACTGCAACATCCATGTGTAGGTGGCACCTGGTGGGGGCAGAGTGGCCACAAGCTGGGCACAGGCTGGGGACATGATGGGATGGTCTGGGGACATGGTGGGGAATGGTGTTGCCAGGAGTGGGGGGCTCGGGGGAAGTGGGGAACCAAGGATGGGTGTTCCAGGAGAATGGGGGTCCAGGGGAATTGGGGTCTCCATGCCTGGGGGGATTCAGGGAGGGGGGTGCTGTGGGAACATGGTCCCCAGGGATCTGGGGTCATGGCATGTGGGTCCCAGAGTTGGAGGTGCAGGGGGAAAAAGGGGACCCTGGGGAATAGGGGTTCTGGAGGAAGAAGCAGCCCATGGGATGGGATCAAGGCCATGGTGGTGCTGGGCAATGGCAGTCCTGGGATGGGGGTCCCCGGGGAGGAGAGACCAAGGCAATGGGGGTCCCAAGGTTGGGTTCCCAGGGGAATGGGGGGTGCCAGGGATGGGCAGTGGATGGGAGGACACAGAGGTCAAAGCTCCTTCATGAGGTGCCTCAGATTTCAGGGTGACACAGAGACCAGCACAGCCCCCACCCTGCAGCACCCCAGGTCTGTCCTGGGAGGTTCTGTGCTCCTGCCCCACACACCCCTGGGTCAAGTGTCCTCATTTCCTGGCTCGGCCACCCCAGACAAAACTTGATGCCCAATTGGTTCAGACAAAATCATATATCCATAGAATGAAAGCAAAAATCTTTCCCACACCATTATTTTCCCAAAAAAGAACAAACTCAGCAAAAATGAAACTGACAAGGTATAAAATGATCTGGTTTATAGAATCCATTGCTTTCTTAACAATTCCCTCAAAATATAAACACAAACAAATCACTATGAAATGAGACTTTTTGGTTCCCTTTTAGTAGTCCCTTGCTGCAACCCACAGCAGCATTTGCTTGTGGATAACAGAGAGGGTGGAATCTCCCTGAGTGTCCCACAGCTCCATGGGATTGTTCCCTGCCTGCTGGGCAGCAACCCAGTCCCCAAAGGAAGTCTTTTCTTGGGCCACATTTAGGAACTCTCCCCATTTTTCTCTCCATTCCCACCTGAAACTTGATTGACTTCCCATGGAGGAAGGGGAGAAGCTCTGTCCATCCTTGGGACAGTGCATAGGAATCTGTGGAAATTCCTGTGTGTTCCTCAGGGTCTGGATCCCTGGTAAATCCACTCCAGCCTGCCCTGAATTCCCCTGCCTGGGCACTGCCTGCTCCTGCTGTGACACCCCTGTTCCCCAGCCCCTCATGTGTAGCCCCTGCTCAATATTTCCACACTTTTCTCTCTCTTCTGCTGGGCACATCCAGAACACAAACATTCTTTCCATGAGGTTCTAGAAGACTTCAGGTTTTGTTGAAGAAGGAAGGACCAGGTCAGATAGTTGAGCAGATTGTTGTGGGATTTGCAATAGCTCTGGGGCTCTCTCAGTCCCTTACCAAGAGGAACAAATGATCAATTGCTGCATTTCCGGATTGGTCCCCCCACAGTTGCCCCTGCAGGGGGGGTTTCCAGCCAGCCCTGCTCTGAAAACCATCAAAGGCCCTCTCAGAGCCACTGCTTGGGCTCCCTTTGGGGTTTTTGCCTCTTGCAGGGCTGAGCAAACCACAGCCAGGCCTTTTTCCCCCACAGAATTCTCACCTCTGCAGCAACTCTAAAGCTGCCAGAATCAAAGCCAAGGGGGCAGGGGGGACCCTCAGGTGCTGGCTGCCACCTGGGGCTGTGCAGAGCAGGGCTGGGCAATGGCCATCCCTGTGCAGTGGGGCTGGGCCATGGCTGGGCCCCAGCCTTGCATTGACAGGGGTCCCCAGGATGTGCCACCCCTGGGACAGGCACCCGGCCAGGAATGTGCAGGGACATTTCTGGAACTGCCACACCCTGGGATAGGATCCCCTCAGGACAGGACCCCCAGGATGTGTCCCCCAGGACAGAACCCCCCCCCTTTCTCATCTCACTCTTAGCAGAAATGCCCTTCTCCTTCTTGTCCAGGAAAAGGAATGTGTTGAGGGGGGAACAGCCCAACATCCCCATGGCCCACAGCCTCCCCACCCTTCCCTGCACCTCTCACACCCAATTTTTCCCCTTCCCTGGCTCCCCTCAACCTGTTCCCTGCTCCCTGGGATTGCTGAGTCAAGAACTGGGGGCAAGGGGCCTTGGCACAAAAGCGAGGAAAAGAAGGAAATAAGAGAAATAAACACACGAAAATGTCAAGGGTGGGGGGGGGGGGGGGGGGGCACTGAGGCAAAGCTACTCAGGACCCCCATGCCCACGAAACGAGCACCCCAGAAGGGCAATGCTGGGCCCTGAGTCACCCAAAAATCTGAGGCACGCAGGGAGGGAGCTGAGACCCCTGGCTCACCCAGCCACTGCCCATCCCTGGAACTGCCATTATCCTGGAAATCAAATCATGGGAGCCCCATTCCTTATATCCTCCAATCCCTGGGACCCCCATCCCAGTACTGACATTCCCCAGGATCTCCATGGGCCCCATTCCCAAGGAACCCTCTCCTGTTCATTCCATCCCCTGAAATCCTCCTTTCCCCAGAACCTTGATTCTGTCAGGAACCCTCATTCCAACAGGAATCCCCATTCCCCCAGCATCCCCATCCCATGACCCCAAATCCCTGGAGCCCACGTTGCCCTGGGACTCCCACCCATGATTCCCCCCAGACCTGGCACCCCCCATTCCCATGTCACCCACATTCCCAGTGACACCCCCACCTCAGGACCCCCATTCCCCAGGGACCCCATCTGGAGAACACCCCATTCCCTGTGGCTGGGAGTGGGCTGCTGCCACCAAAATTTCCACAATACACAGGATGGTTCCCAGACCCAAGCTGGCACCAGTGCCAAGTCAGTGGCTTTGAGGACCTATCCCGGGTCCTCAAAACCACTGAGCCCCCCACTTCTGGGAACCCCGTGTCCCACTGTGTCCCACCCAGTTTTGTCCCCAGCCTGTGCCCAGCTTGTGGCCACCCTGCCCCCACCAAGGGCCACCTACACGTGGGGACAGACCTGACCTCGCTTCCTTCCCCTTCATCCAAAGAGCCGCCAGCCAGGGGAGCGGTGGCCACAGCAGTGAGTGACAGCCAGTGCACATGGCTGGGGACACCGGGATGGCCGGGAAGGTGGGCGCTGCTCCTGTGGGGTGAGTGCCCCGGGCACGGGCCTGACACCCCACGGATGGGGAGGGGAGGGGGCGCAGGGGGGCTGTGGGGTCCTGTGAGGTCCCCAATGCCAGCAGTGACAGTCCATGTTACCCACAGTGGACCTGGGTGTGACTGTGACTGATGTAGGGTGGCTTTAGGGATGGGGACAGGAACAGGGCGGCAGGAATTTGGGGATAAAGATGTGGGGACAGGAATGTGGGGAGTGGCACCTTTGGGCTCAGGGAGCTCTGGGCATAGGGACAAGGGAACTGGGATGCAGGGACAGAAGGGGACAAGAACAGTGAGGATGTGGCCATGGGGATGGGATCATGGGGATGGGATCATGAGCTGGTGGGGGTGACCTGGGCCAGTATGGGCTGTGTCCCTGGTGTCCTTGTGCCTGGCGTGTCCACAGTGTCCCCATGTTCTGCTTCAGCCCAGGGTGGCCTCAGTGTCCCTGTTCCCAGGGTGTCTGTGCCACAGGGATGTGGTGCATGGATGGCTGTGACACAGGCATGTCCCTCTGGCCTCGCCAGATCTTTTGGGGACCACCCACACACTTTCTCACAAGAGCTGCTGTCCCCACAGGGTCAGTTTGGGGACCTACACCCTGTGCCCTTGTTTGCCTCTGTCCCCACAGTGCCACCCCCACCCAGCCCTGTCGCTTCTGCCTTCCAGCCCAGACCCTCGGCCTCGCTGGTGAGTCCTCGGGGGATGCCATGGCCCCACCCCCGCTGTCCCCAGCCCCACACTGGCCCTGGCAGGCTGGTGTCCCCTGTCACCCACAGGTGCCCAGACCACCCAGCTCCTCGTGGAGCCCCCCCTGGAGGCCGGCGGTGCTGTGGGACCGGGTGACACTGACCTGCCAGGGCTCGGGGACTGCTGGTGCCCACCACCTGGTACAAGGATGGGCAGCGCTGGTGGCAGGAGGGACACCACGGCCTCAGTGTCACCGAGAGAGGCACCTACACGTGTGACAGACCTGGAACCAGGCTCAGCCCCCCTGTAACAGTCTCAGATGGTGAGATCTTAAATGATCAGGGTGGCCCCTGAGAACTCAGGGTGGGCTCCACACCATGCGTGGCCTCACACCCCTTGTGTGGCAAGAGCCTGTGCCCTGCACACAGGGACATCCCAGTGCCCTCCAGAGCACCAGAAGTCCCTGGTGCTTTGGGCACCCACCTCAGAACAGTCTCATCAGTGAGATACGACCTTCCTGTCCCACTGACCAGCTGGTGCTGCAGGTGCGAGCGCCGGCACTACTGGAGGGGGACACCTTGACGCTGCACTGCCGATGCCGGCAGGACAACCATCTCACCAGGGTGCGATTTTACCAGGACGAGAAGGATCTCGGGGGGTCCCTCAGGAGGACCGAGCAGTCCCTGTCCCCTCTGCAGCTGCACCACAGTGGCCGCTACCGATGTGAGGGCTTGGTGGGGTCCTGGCCGTCACGGTCAGCAGCAGTGACAGTGACAGTGCATGGTGAGCACCCCCACGGCTGCAACTCCAACATTCTGACATCCCCAAAGTCACTTCCCAGTGGACTCAGAGTCACAGTGCTCACCTCTCCTCTCCTTCCCAGAGCTCTTCTCTGTGCCAGTGCTGAAGGGTCGCCCCTGAGCCCACTGAGGGTTCCCCCCTGACTCTCAGCTGCCTCAGGACCCCCAGCCCCCTGCGGCCCCGAGCCCCCCTCCTGCACGTGTTCTACTGGGATGGGCAGGGGGTGGGAGGCCCGCAGGGGGTCCCTGCAGCTGCTGGTGCCCTCCGTGGGGGTCTCCCACTCGGGGAATTACAGCTGCCAGGTGTGCTCCGAGGGGAGGGCTGTGCGGAAGAGCAAGTGCCCGGCTCCCCATTACGGTGCGCAGTGAGTGCGGGGATGGGCATGGGGACCCCCTACAGATGCCTCGAGTCCCCCACGCTGCCTGGCGTCCCCCAACCCTCCCTGACACCTGCCTTGGGGCACCCAACTTTTTCCTGGATCCCTCCCTGGCACCGACCATCCTTTCTCAGGTCTCTCACTGGGTGAGAGACCCAGCCCCTACATGGGTACCTCCGTCCTTCCCTGACACCTTTTCTGTGTCCTGCCATCGATGCCCCAGGTTCCTCCCCACGTCTCCCCATTTCTGGCTCATGGATTCCCTCCATCCCATACTGGGGCCCCTTCACCCATCCTGGGTCCCTTCATCCCTCCCTGAGGTCTCCACACACTCCCCAGGTCCACACCATCCTCTCCCTGGGTCCCCATACCCTCCCTGGTGTTGCCCACCTCCCTCTCCAGGTGTTCCCTCCCTGACCCCACCATCATCCCTCAGGGTTCCTTTCTAAGCCACCCACCCCCAATCTCTGTGAGCCGTCTCCCTCACTGGAGTTCCCCTGCCGTCCCCAAACCCCTGGGGTCCCTCACTGTCCCCCTGCTGACTCCTCTCCCACAGGGGTCCCGCTCTCAGGGGTGTCCCTGTCAGCACAGCCCCCCAGGGGACAGGTGGCACTCGGGGACTGTCTGGTGCTGAGCTGTGTGGTGGCCATGGGGGACAGGTCCCCTGTCCTTCTCCTGGCACCGGGAGGGCTCAGGAGCACTGCCGGGCACCGGCCCCTGCCTGGAGCTGTGCCACACTGGGGACAATGACAGCGGCCACTACTGCTGTCAGGTCAGCGATGGGGACAGCGTGGCCAGGAGTGACCCCCTGAATGTCACCGTCCTGGGTGAGCTGGACCCTCGGGCTGGGGTGACCCCACCCACGGCACCCCCCATCCCACCTCGTCCAGTGCCAGCCCTGTCTGTGTCCCCACAGTGCCCGTGGCCAATGCCACCATCACCCCCAGTCCCCTGTCACACCAGGTGCGTGCAGGTGACAACGTGACCCTGCACTGCTCAGTGCAGGTGGGCTCAGCCCCTGTCACCTTCACCTGGCTGCACAACGGGCAGGAGGTGGCCCAGGGTCCCCTCCTGGAGCTCAAGGCTGTTGATGTGGGACATTCAGGCACCTACCAGTGCGTGGCCACCAAGCAGCTGGACAGGACGGGCACCGCGTGTTCCGGGCACTCAGCCCAGAGCTGGCACTGGAGGTGACACCTGGCTCACCCTGGGTCACAGGTGGGGTCTCAGGTGGGGTCACCCAGGAGTGCAGGACCCCTGGGATGATGGGGTGATCCTGATGTGTCCCCCTCTGTTTCTTGCAGTGGCTGCAGGGGTCGGTGGGGTCCTTTTGTTCCTGCTCCTGCTTGTGGGTGTCATTGTGGCCTGGCACCAGTGGCACCATGTGGGGTGGGTGACTGTTGCCGACATCTCTTCATAAAAAATCCTTTCATTAGGATTTTTCCAGCTGAAGCTGAGAAGTCTCAGCAACAAGATGTAAACAAGTTGTTATCTGCTGCTGTGGAATGTAACAGGTCCACCTGCGATTGGCCCCATCTTGCATGTTTATAATTAATAGCCAATCGCAAAGGACGAAGCTTTCTCTGACAGAGTCCAAGAGAGCTGGGTTGTTGAACATTCTTTCTATTCTATTCTTAGCATAGCCTTCTGAGAAACCTTTTCTCTTTCCATGTCTTTTTAGTATAGTTATAATATATATATATATATATCATAATATAATAAATCAAGCCTTCTGATAATGGAGTCAGCATTCTCGTCTCTCCTTCACCTCAAAAACCCCTTGTGACCACCGTCACAGGTGACAATGGGGGCATGGGGGTCGCAGGGAGCTGTAGAAGGCCCACAGAATTGCGGAACCATAGGGAACGACCCACAGCCCCAGAATTGTGACTTTGGCTGGGTGTCCTGTAGGGTTTGGGGAAGTGCTGGAGGGTCCTTCAGAGATGTTAGGGTTCTTTTCAGGGGCCCTAAGAGTATTTGGGGGGGTCTCTGTCCCTGCTTAGCTTTCGTTCCTGAGAATGATTTGTTTGGGGCCACTGGAGAGGTTTATGGATTCTGGGGGACTTCAGGTATGCTTCAGGGTCTTGTGGAAGATTGAGGGTCCCATGGTAGGACAGGATTCCTGAGAGGGTTCAGGGCCCTGGGGACCCCCACAGTCACCCCTCCCCTCTTTCCTCTGCAGCTCGCCAGGAAGCCGCAGGAAAGGTGATGGGGGGGCTCAAACCACACTCTCTCCCATTTTACCCCAACCCTCAAGACCTCACATCCCCTCCCCCACATCCCCTTTATTCCCTCAGAGCCCCCCGGATCCCCCGGCCCCCCCAGAGGAGGGGGAGGTGCTGTACACCCACGTCGTGGTCACAAGAGGGCAGGGGGGTGAGTACGGGGGGGACACACGCAGAGGGACACGTCACCCACGAGTGTCACCCCACCCAGATCCCACAGCCCGTGTCTCTCGCAGCGTCCCCCCGTGCCACCACCCTCCAGGATCCCCAGGTGACCTACGTGGAGCTGCGGGGGACCCCAGGGGCGACCACAGGAACCCGGTGACATCTACGGGAATGTGCTGTGACACTGGGGGAACTGGGGGGCACTGGGGGTCCCCCACCCATGGGCACCCACTGGTGTGTGTGCTGCCACTGAAAAACTGCCCCTCTCCCTCCCTGTGGAGGCACAAAGATCCCAAAGGGCTGAGAGAAGAACAATGTCCTGAAAAAGCAACGAGAGAGAATAAAACCAACAGTAACAGCAACATTGTTCAGAATCCAAATGATCACAAAAGGAACAATTTCCTTTGAAAGCCACCAAAAAGAACAAACCCCAAACACTCCCCCAAGCACATTTCCTCCACCAGAGGAGCTTGGCAGGGCCCTGGACCTTCCTTGCTCTGATGGCCAAAGTGGCCTTCAGGAGGCTCTGGATTCTCTTCTCCCCTGTCCCAAACCCCTCCTCTGCCAGGTTCCTCACACCAGGAATTCACAAAGGGCCCTGTGGGGGTTCCGGAGCCTCCCCCTTTTCCAGGGCAGTCAGGATCAGGCACAGGGTGGGGTGTCAGAGACAGGAAAAGTTTTGATGTCTGGAGACATTTTGGAACAGCTGTGTGTGGCAGGGGTGGGGCAGGCCCTGCTTTTTGGTAAGACAGGGGCCCCTTCTGTCCATCATTGTGTCAGCCATGGCACACTGGGGACAGTGTGACACTCTACCAAAGCCAGCGCCTGAGTGGCCGGGTGACCAGAAGTGCCACCTGGGGCGAGGGCCCTTGGTGGCCCAACTGGCTTAAAAGGCAGAGCATGAGGTCACCAAGTCCCTGACCCTGTCTTCTCATGGGTTGTCTGTCCCCTCCAGACCGGAACCAAGGAGTTGCCAACTCATTTTAATTAGAAATATCTGCCAAGGAAGGTGGGAGCATTCCTGGAATGGAAAGAAGACCCATGCCTAAAACTTTCTTTAATTTAAAAAATTATTATGGGGCTTCAGTCAAAAGTGTAGGAAAAGGAATAACAACTCTTTACTGGGAAATTTATAAACCAGAAGAGAACAAACAACACTAACCCAGAACTTTCCCTCCCAGGCTCGTTCCCGACAAAGGGCAGCACTCTGGGAGCGGTCGGCACATCCTGAGGGAGCAGCCCGGGGCTGCTGGAGCCCGAGTGCTGCGGGCAAGGACGGCGTGAGGGAGCCGGGCCCCGCTCAGCCGGCGCTGCCCCAGGAACGTCTCATCCTGCAGGAGCTCGGGCAGCCTCTGCCGGTGCAGACCCCGGGGCTGTCGGGGGGCGCGGCCGGAGGGGCCGGGGGGGCAGCGGGTGGGAGGGGCCGGGATGGAGGGACCGGGACCCCACTGGGGAGCCCCGAGCGTGGAGGGAGCGAAACGGCGGAGGGGAGACCCCGGGACAGGGGGGAGCAGAGACCCTGCGGTGGGGTCTGCGGAAAGGAGGGACCGCAATGGTGGTCCTGGAGCACCGGGAAGGGGCCCAGCTGCCATCGCGCTGCGAGTGCCGGGACGGTCACGGGGTGTCCGAACCGACTGTGGCAGCGTGTCCGAAGCCACTGTCGCGATGTGTGGGGACCGAGCGTTGCCAGGGTAAGGCCCCCCACAGCTCCGGGAAGTGGAGGGGTACCCTGGAAAAGGGGGGGGGGCAGGGACAGGGCAGAGCCCTGTCTATTCCCCCATGTCCTGTGCAGGTGAGGAGGGCAGGGGATGGAGCAGCTTTGGGGACACCTGGAATCCAGACAGGGTCCCTGCCCACAGCCCCAGCATGGCTGTGGGGCAGAGCCCCTGCTCGGTATTACTGAACTTTTCCCTCTTGTCTGGCAGCTGAGTCAGAACCCAAACATTCTTTCCGTGAGGTTCCAGAAGGCTGCAGTTTTTTTTCAAGAATCAGGGTCCAGATCAGGTTGTTGAGCAGAGTATTGTCGGATTTGCAGTAGTTCTTGGGCTCTCTCAACCCCTTGCTGAGAGGGACAATATTATCAATTGCTGCATTTCCGGACTGGTTCCCTCTCAGCTGCCCCTGAAGGGGGTTTCCAGCCAGCCCTGCTCTGAAAACCGTCAAAGGCCCTCTCAGAGCCACTGCTTGGGCTCCCCTTTGGGGTTTGTGCTTCTTGCAGGGCTGAGCAAACCACAGGCAGGCCTTTTTCCACCCACAGAATTCTGACCTCTGCAGCAGCTCTAAAGCTGCCAGAATCAAAGCCAAGGGGGCAGGGGGGACCCTCAGGTGCTGGCTGCCACCTGGGGCTGTGCAGAGCAGGGCTGGGCAATGGCCATCCCTGTGCAATGGGGCTGGGCCATGGCAGGGCCCCCACCCATGGAGGGCCACTGGCTTCAAGGAGAAGGCGTTTGGGAGCTCCTTCCTGCCTAGGGCTCCATTCCCCAGCTGCTTTTGCCAGGTCAGATCCTGCAGAGGATAAGAAAGAATGGAGAAGTCTGGTACAGGATTTCTCCCAAAACAGAGGGGGACACGTTCAGGGGCTTATGAGTGTTTCATCTGGCTCCCAGTGCTGAGACCCCTGAGGGATGGGGTGGTTTTGGGGGGCTCTCAGGGGGTCTGTGCCCTCCCTAGCTGACACCCACCCCATGTCACCCCCCACTGTCACCACTGTGGGGGCTTCTCACACATGGAAGGGTCTTGGAGGGCTGTGGGATGGGGGGGATGGGTTGCACCTAAAAATCTAAAAGGGCAATTGAGGGCTCCCAAACTGGGTGAGGCCATTAAGGGTGGTTGTAGAGGGGACAGGGCATGTCCCAGGTTGAAACACCCCCGAGGTCACTGTGTCCCACTGGGTAGTGGGGGTGGGCAGGACCCCATCATAGGGAAAGGGTTCACAGGATGTCCCACCCCTGGGACAGTGACACACCCCACCGGAATGTGTCACCCCTGGGACAGGTTCCCCTCAGAACATGTCACCCCCGGAACAGATACCGGAACAAAAAATAACGGAGAATAAGTCTGTTGAGAAAAAGTATAGACAGTCCATATTCTGAAACAGGATAAGTCAATCTCAGCAGTGAGCAGGAGCCATTGTCTTGGTCCAGCGAACACATCTGCAGGCAGCACTTGGCAGATATCTCACTTCAGTCAGGCCCAGCGCCCCTTGTATCAGAATTATAGGGGTCTCAGTCCTTGGGAGGGGGCTTCAACCTCCATCCATTACGGTGGTCGTGAAGCAGATGAGGGATTTTCTGTGGGGACCACCAAAGTTACCCTAGAAGTTTCATTTGGCCAAGAGGTGGGAAATTCGTGGGCGATTGTCATGAAGCAGGTGTAAGCACGTAGGGCGAGTGGCTCCTTGGCAGTCCCTGCTCGAAGCAGTGCACTGTGGGGGTAAGGACACCTGCAAACAATCACTTGGCCAGAATCCACCTCAACCAGGCCAGAACTCCAGTCAGGGTCCTCAGGGTCCTGGTCTCTGGCCTTGTGATGGTCGTGAGGCAAAAAAGGAGAGAACTTCAGACTGTTTCTTACACTCCAGTGTGTCCCTCTCTGTCCCCAGCAGTGGCCACATGGGTCACTGAGTCCCTCCTGTTCCTGGTCCTGCTCGTGGGTGTCATCAGGGGCTGGCACTGATGTCACTGCCTGGGTGGGTGACAATGGATATGGATGGGGTGACAATGGAGAATGGATGGGGATCCTCTCTTCAAAGGGAGGTCCCCAGACTGAGGGGCGGGACAATGGGACAGCAATAAGTGACTTTGGCTTGGGATTCCAGAGGGTCTTCAGGTGCTCCTGTATCATTCCAGGAGGGCCTTGAGGAATATTATGATGATACTGGGAGCTCCTGGTTGGGCTCAGGAGGTATTGGGAGGTTGTGCAGAGATGTTGAGGAGGCTTTGGGAATCCTGGGACAGTTTAGGGGGTGCCCCTCCTTGTCTGGGGGAAACTTGGTTCTCCTGTGGGTTCAGCAGTAACAAGGGGTTGGTGGTACAGGAATGATTCAGAGTTTCTGTGGGGCTTCAGGGTGCTCAGGAGTGCTGGGGACACTCAAAGGTCTAGTGGGGGTTCAGGAGCCCCAGGGAGGTTTGGAGGTCCTGAGGACCCCCAGGGGTTCAAGGGCTCTGGGGATTCCATTGTCACCTTCTCCATCCTTTCCTTTGCAGCTGCCAGGAAGCCCCAGGAGAAGTGAGTGAGAAACTCCAGCTGTGGGAGCTCGTACTCCCAAGGTCCTGAATAATCTGAATAACCGAGAGAACCCTTGGGGGGCTCGTTGGTCATGGAATCTTGCCAGAGGCAGCTGGTGGCTTGATTTCGATCCATCTAAGGATGCACCATTTGGGTATGAAGGATTAAGAGTCACAAAGATTTGAATAGTGTAGAAATAATGTGGTCACGAGGTGATATATAGATTTGGAATTTGGTACAGGGGGGTTGTACAGGGGGGTTATGGAGGCAAGATGGAGGAAACCGGGTGTGTCTCGTGGTTCTTCCTCCTTCTTCTTGTCGTCCATCTTCGGTGGTGGTGCTGGCACTTTGGGATTGGTTTGTGGTGATGGTGCACTTGTTAATAAGGGTGATAGGTATTGGGAAGAATAGGTAAATATTGTATACATAGTTTGTACTATAAAGGGACGCGACCGCCCCGTGGGCGGCCAGAGTGCCCTTGGCTGCCTTGCTGGTCGGACCCCGGTCAGGCAGAGGGAAAACTCTGTTGATAAGAATTAATAAACATCTGGAAGACAGCAAAGCAAAGAGTCCAGCTTCGTTCTTTGAGAGCCCGGGCGGCTGTGAAGCCTTCCCACGCATCCTAAGGCAGAAACAGAAGCTCTGTTTCACCACATCCAGCCAGGACCCTTTTTTCTCCCTCAACAGATTTCTCCCGATACCCCATTTTCCCCACAGGCCCCCCCAGCTGCTTTGGAGGAGGGGGAGGTGCTGGACACCAAAGATGTGATCACCAAGAGGACAGGAAGTGAGTATGGGAGACAGGGATAGGGACATGTCACCCACAGGTGTCACCCTACCCTCATCCCCCAAATGGTGTCTCTTGCAGGGCCCCCCCACATGTCCCCCCTCCAGCAGCCCCTGGTGACCTACCCCAGGCTGCTGCGACCCCATGAGCAACCACGGGACAACAGTGACATCTATGAGAAAGTGCCGCAACACTGAGGAGAAGGGGGACACTGGGAGCACTGGGGGAACTGGGGGCACTGGGGTTTCCCCCTCCACAGCTCCTGTGGTTTCCCATCCTGTTTGGGAGCAGGTCACAATTTGGGGGGTGCTGTACAAGCACCAAATGCTCCCCATTCCCCACCCCAACTACCACCACGGGTTCCCCTGTTCCCCTCCCAGGACCCTCAGGTACTCCCCACTCCCCCTCCCAGTGCTCCCAGTGTCCCCAGGGGCTCCTTACTCCTCTTCCCAGTGCCTCTCTATTGCTCCAGATAATCCAGGGCCTCCCCATTTCCCCTCTCAGTACCCCTATGATCCCAGGGGCTCCCCTTTCCTCCTCCCAGTACCTTGTCTTGGTTTAGAGACAATTTTAGAAGAAAACGCTCTGGAATGAGTATTTCCTCCAAAGATAAGGGCTTCAGTAATCCCTTTTGCCAATGAGAAAAATGAATGCCGGTGAGTGAAAGTGAAAAAACCCTCTTTATTTACAAATTAAATGCCTGCATGGCACAGGAAAAGAATTAAATAAATGCTAGATATTGAACTTCACACATGCCCACGGCAGCACAAAAAACCCCAAAATCAAAAGGCAAGAAATAAATGGGCTGCCTGTATGGCAAAGGGGGGACAAAATGGGGGCTTTTGTCTCAGGGAAGGGAGAAGCAAGAGTTCGTGCAGCAGCTCATGCAAAACAGGTGGGAACCTGCTGAAGTTCTGGTGTTGGTCTCCTCCTCACAGCAGATGAAGCTGGTGGATTTTGGTGTCCTTTCTCTTGTTGGTTCATCTTTTCTTGAGCTCTTGGGCTGACTGGGGCAGCTCCTGCAGGCTCCCGGTTGATGGTCTAGGCTATTGCTTGATCTCAGACCAAAACTAAGCCCAAGAGTTCAAAAGAAAAATAAAACAGAAGCCACCAAAGGATTGATACTTCAGCCTCTGCAGGCCAGGAGAAGGGGGAAAAAAGGGTTCTTGCTAACAAAAACCAAAGCTAGCTAAGCCACAAAATAATGTCCAATCCACAACACACTGCACCCACCACACTGCAGAGGGAGGCTTTGAACAAAACCAGTGCAGGAGCTCCGAGGCTCCCACCCTCTCCCAGACCCACTTTAAACCTACAGCAGCCATTGCTGGGACTAAAGCAGGCGATCAGGAACAGGGCATCATCATAAAACCACCCCAAGACATACCCCCATGCTCCCAGTGGCTCCCCATTGCTCCTCCCAATGCCAGGGAAGCACAGGACCCCTGATACTGGCCCAGAATGCAGCTTTTGTGTTAAACTGGCAGAAATGGGGTTTCTTTGTTCAGCTCTGGGATTCTCCAGTTCTTGGCTGTCACTAAAAACCAGGGCTGCTGCCCCTCCCGCTCCCAGTGGAGGCACAGAAGGCAAAGATCTCAAAGGGCTGAGAGAAGAAAAATTTCCTGCAAATAGCAACAAGAGAACAAAACCAACAGCAACAACAACAGGATTCAGAATCCCAAGGGTCAGAAAAGGAATGATTTCCAGGGGATGCCCCTGACAAGAGCCCCACATGACCAGAGCGTGAGTCCAGTGGAGAGTGGACACAGACAGGGACTGTAGGGGCTGGAACCAAGTGCCAGCGGCACTGAGAGAGGCTGTGCAGGACATGCTGGAACTCCAGGACAAGCTGGAGTGCGAGGCAAACAAGTGGTGTCCCCATGGACATTGCCAAAGCCCTTGTCCCCATTCCTGTGGCAGCAGAGGGCAGGACACAGCTTGCCTTGACCTGGAGGGGTGTCCAGAGCTCCTGAAAGTGAGTGGGAATTCAGCCCCACCCTGTGCCATGGCCTGATCCCGACTGCCCTGAAAAAGGGGGAGGCTCTGGAACCCCTACAGGGCCTTTGTGAGGTCATCGTGTGGGGAACACAGCAGAGGAGAGGTTTGGGACAGGGGAGAAAATCCAGAACCTCCAGAAGGCCACTTTGGCCATCAGAGCAAGGAAGGTCCAGGACTCTGCCAGGTTCTTCCTGGTGGAGGAAATGTGCTGAGGGCAGCTTCTGGGGTTTGTTCCTTGTTGGGGGCTTTCCCAGGAAATTGTTCCTTTTGTGACCCTTTGAATTCTGTATCTAGAGAATTGAGAAGGATTGGTTCAACAACCTGACTGGGACCCTCCTCCTTCCTGAGCCGAACAGGGCAGAGCTGAACAAAAAAAAACATTTCTCCTGGTTTATTCAAAAAGCTGCATTTTAGATCCAGTAAAGGGGACAAGGGTCCTGAGCCCCCTGGCACTGGGGGAGGGAATGGGGAGCTCCTGGGGTTACTGGGAGCACTGGGAGCACTGGAATGGGGAGCTCTGGGCAGTCGCACATGGGAGCCCCCCCTCGTGGCCACCCCCCAGGCACAGTGGGCACCCATGGGAGCTGGGGGTGCCCTCGGGCAGGACCCCAGTGCCCCCTGTGTCCCCCGTGTCACAGCACATTCTTGCAGATGTCACTGGGGTCCTGCTGCCTCCTGTGGGGTCCTGGCAGCTCTGCGTAGGTCACTTGGGGGGATGTGGCGTGGGGGGACCCTGTGAGAGACACTGGTTGTGGGGACCTGGATCAAGGGTGACACCTGTGGGTGATGTCCCCCTGTCCCCCTGTACTCACCACCTGCCTTCTTGGTGCACACGACATCGCTGTACAGCACCTCCCCTGCCTCTGGGGGGGCTGAGGGCTCTGGGGAGGCCCTGCAGGGATAAGGGGGTGTCTGTGGGCATGGGGGGTTTTGTGGTGGGGGTAAAATGGGTGTTCAGACCGGGAGTCCCCACTCACCTTTCTTGCTGCTTCCTGAGGGCTGCAAAGGAAAGGCATGAGGGGTGACTGTGGGGTCCTCAGGGCCTCTGAACACCGTCAGGACCCCTGACTGTCCCCAGGATGCTCGAGCAACCCTGAAACGCCCAAAATACCTTGAACCACCCTTTGAATCCACTGAGACTCCAGAGTCCCCAGACTCCCGCAAAACCCCTGACAGAACCCCCAACTTCCCTGCACGACCCCACAGGGACCTCCCCAAATCCCCCAGGACCCCCAGCTGAGGTCTCTGGGGGCTCAGCTTCACCCAAGTCAGGAGCTGTTGGTGCTACCCTATGGCCCTCGTACATGGGGGGAGCTTCACCCCAATCCCTGGGACCCCAATCTTCCCCCATTGTCACCCACCCTGGCAGTGCCACTGGTGACAGCCCCCGATGACAGCCAGGAGCAGGGCCAGGAACAGCAGGGACCCGCTGAGCACTGCAGCCACTGCTGGGGACAGAGGGACACATTGGGGTCAGGCAGAACCTGGGGGTCCTGCAGCCCCCGTGTGACCCCACATGACCCCACCTGTGTCCGGTTCCTGTGTTGTCACCACCAGTGCCAGCTCAGGGCTGAGTGCCTGGAACACGCGGTGTCCGTCCTGTCCCAGCTGGTTGGTGGCCATGCACTGGTAGGTGCCTGAATGAATGTCTCACATCAACAGCTCCAAGCTCCAGGAGGGGACCCTGGGCCACCTCCTGCCCGTTGTGCAGCCAGGTGAAGGTGACAGGGGCTGAGCCCACCTGCACTGAGCAGCACAGGGTCACGGGGTCACCTGCACGCACCTGGTGTGACAGGGGACCGGGGGTGATGGTGGCATTGGCCACGGGCACTGTGGGGACAGAGACAGGGCTGAGGGCACATGGCGAGGAGGGATTGGGGTGCTGTGGTTGGGGTCACCCCCAGCCCGAGGGTCCTCTTTGCCCAGGACGGTGACATTCAGGGGGACGCTCTCAGCCACTCTGTCCCCGTTGCTGAGCCAGCACCGGTACTGGCCGCTGTCATTGTCCCCATTGTGCAGCTCCAGGTGGGGGCTGATTCCCAGCGGTGCCCCCGAGCCCTCCCAGTGCCAGGAAAAGGACAGAGGACCTGTCCCCACAGCACTGTACAGCTCAGCACCAGGTGGTGCCCCAGCGCCGCCTCTTCCCTGGGGGGCTGCAACAACAGGGACAACCCCGAGAGCAGGACTGCTGTGGGAGGGGGGGACAGAAGGGGACAGTGGGGGGGAGGGATGGGAGAGGGGAAGTGGAGAACCACTGAGGTAAAGAGGGCGCAAAGATAGGAGGGGGGATTGGAATGGGACCCCAAAAAAGGATGGAGTTTTTCAGGGAGGGAACATTTGGAGAGGAAGATGGGGAGACTGCAGGAAAGGTATGTAGAGCCAGGGAGGGAATGGTGAGACCTGAGGACCATGGGGGGAGATCAGAGAGGCTGTGATTGAACCAGGGACAGATGAAGGGACCCCAGTGAGGAATGGGGGACATGGAGGGTGATCCCAGCAGTAATGGGGGGACATGGAAAAAGATAACGGTGAAGATGGGGGTATCCATGTAGGGGCTGGGGGATCCAGTGAGGTACCCGGGAAAGGGTGGGAACCAGGCAAATAATGGGGATCCCCAGACAGGGCAGGAGCACCAGAAGAGGCTGTGGGGTCTTCCTGTGCCCATGCCACACTCACAGCACACCATGATGCGGAGCTGGGAGCTGTTCTTCTGCGCAGCCCCCCCCTCGGAGCGCACCTGGCAGCTGTAATTCCCCGAGTGGGAGACCCCCATGGCAGGCACCAGCAGCTGCAGGGACCCCTGCAGGCCCCCCACCACCTGCTCGTCCTGGTAGAACACGTGCAGGAGGGGGGCTTGGGCCGCAGGGGGCTGGGGGTGCTGAGGCAGCTGAGAGTCAGGGGGGACCCCACGGTGGGATCAGGGGGACCCTCCAGCACCGGAACCAAGAAGAGCTCTGGGAGGAGAGGCGAGGGAGATTGTGAGCCCGAGTCCCCGGGAAGGCGCTGTGGGGCTGTCAGGGTGGCGGCTGTGGGGTGCTCACCATGCACTGTCACTGTCACTGGTGCCGAGCGCGCCCATGGTGCCACCTTGGAGTCCACCCAGCCCCCACAACTGTAGCGGCCACTGTGGTTCAGCTGCAGAGGGGACAGCGACAGCTCGGTGCCGTTGAGGGACCGCCCCAGCTCCTTGTCCCCATGGTAGAATCGCACCCCAGTGACCGACATGTTCTCCCAGCGCCGGCAGCACAGGGTCACCGTGTCCCCCTCCAGCAGGTCCCGTGCTGGCACCTACAGCACCAACCGGGCTGAGGGACACAGGAGTCTTAGGACACCAGGGGCATTCCATTTTCTCAAGGACCCCGGAATTGGAACACATCCAGTGCAACCAGGGTTCCCCAAATCCAGAACAGGGATCCCTCCACTCTGAGATGCTCTGGGATGTCCCCATGTGCAGGGGATGGGCTCTGATCACACCAGGAGGTGAACTATGGAGCAGAGCCCCCCCAGAGCCCTTGGGGTCCCCATGGGTGCCCTCACCATTTGAGACTGTCACGGGGGGGCTGTGCCTGGTACCAGGTCTGTCACAGGTGTAGGTTCCACTCTCAGTGATGGTGACGTGGTCCTGTCTCTCCTGCCACCAGTGTTGCCCATTCTTGTACCAGGTGGTGGAACCGGTGGTCCCCGAGCCCTGGCAGGTCAGTGTCACCCGGTCCCACAGCACCGCCGGCCTCCAGGGGGGCTCCACAAGGATCTGGGTGGTCTGGGCACCTGTGGGTGACAGGGGACACCAGCCTGCCAGGGCCAGAGCGGGGCTGGGGACAGCAGGGTGGGGCCATGGCATCCCCCCAGGACTCACCAGAGAGGCTGAGGGTCTGGGCTGCAAGGGAGAAGGGACAGGGCTGTGTGGCAATTGCAACATGGGGAGAGCAGCAGGGAGGGACTGGGTGTGGGGGCTGTCCATAAACTGTCCTAGTGTGGCAAGGACCCCATGGGGAAAGGGACACCTCGGCTAGACTTTGCTTAGTCAGGACACAGGGACACTGTGGGCACCCAGAAATGGGGACTTCACAGCCACTCCGTGGTTGCGGTGGTCACCCTCACCAGCTCCGTGATGCCTCTCCAAATGCCTGTCCCCCTGTTCTTGTACCCACTTTCCTGTGGCCACAGCTACCCCACAGCCCTGGTCACCTCATGCTCTGGCTCTGCTGCCATTGGAAAGCTCAGGGGACCCCACAGCCCCACTGTGCCCCCTCCCCTCCCCATCCCCGGGGTGTCAGGCCCATGCCCAGGGCACTCACTCCACAGGAGCAGCGCCACCTTCCCGGCCATCCCGGTGTCCCCAGCCATGTGCACTGGCTGTCACTCGCTGCTGTGGCCACTGCTCCCCTGGCTGGCGGCTCCTTCGGATGAAGGGGAAGGAAGCGAGGTCAGCGTCTGTCCCCACGTGTAGGTGGCCCTTGGTGGGGGCAGGGTGGGGACAGGATGGGGGCAGGGTGGGCACCGTTATGGGACATGCTGGGGTGATGGTGGGACATGGTGTTGCCCGAGTTTGGAAATAAAGAAAGAAAAAGTTAAGGGCAGGGGAGGGAACAGAAGCAGATCTATGGTGGTGTAGGGCGCCAGGGATGGGTGTCCAGGGGAATGGGATGCCCAGGGATGGGGTCCCATGGAAGTGAGGATCCCAGTGGATGGGTGAACTCAGACTTGGTGATGAGGGTGCCAGAACAATGTGGCCTCCAGGGATTTTTGATCATGGGATGGGGGCCAAGGGATGGAGGTGCCAGGGGAAAGGGGGTCCCTGTGAGAATGGGGGTCCTAGGAGAATCAATGTCCCCAACGGAATGGTGCTCCCAGGGACTGGAATTACCAGGATGGGATTCTTAAGGTTGGAAATCATGAGGAATTGCAGTCCAGGGTTGGGGGTCCCAGGGAAGGAGGGAAAGAAGGAAATGAGAGTCCCATGGTTTGGGTCCCAAATGAATGGGGGTGCCAGGGATGAGCAGGGGCTGAAGGGGGCCATGGGGGTCACAGCTCCTTCCCTGGGTGCATCAGATTTTGGGGTGACCCGGGTACAAGTGCTGACCCCCTGGGGTGCTTGTTTCCTGTGCAGGTATCACATGGGGGTCCTGAGTACATTGGCTTCTGTGCCCTCCCCTGCCCTTGACTTTTTTCTTTATTTATTTCTGTTTTTTCCTTCTTTTCCTCACTTTTGTGCCATGTTATCTTTACACCCCCCCCCCCCCCCCCCCCCCGTTACTGGCTCATCAATCCCAGGAAGCACCTGAGCAAGGAATGTGTTGGGGGGAGCCAGTGGAGAGGAAAAATGGGGAGTGGTGGTTGCAGGGAAGGGTGGGGAGGCTGTGGGGGATGGAGGTGTTGGGCTGTGCCCCCTCAACACTTTCACTTTCTTTTTCCTGGATAAGAAGGAGGAGGCTGTTTGCGCTGAGAGTCAGATGGGAAAGGGGGGAGTTTCTGTCTTTGGGAGGCATATCGAGGGGGGGTCCTGTCCCAGGGGACTGAAACATCCTGGCAGAGGGGGTCCTGTTCCAGGTGTGTCAGTTCCAGAAATGTCCCTGCACGTTCCTGGTCGGGTGCCTGTCCCAGGGGTGCCACAGCCAGGGACCCCTCTCAATGCAAGGCTGGGGCCCAGCCATGGCCCAGCCCCACTGCACAGGGATGGCCATTGCCCAGCCCTGCTCTGCACAGCCCAGGTGGCAGCCAGCACCTGAGGCTCCCCCCTGCCCCCTTGGCTTTGCTTCTGGCAGCTTTAGGGCTGCTGCAGAGGTGAGATTTCTGTGGGTGGAAAAAGGCCTGCCTGTGGTTTGCTCAGCCCTGCACAAAGCACAAAACTTCAAAGTGAGCCCAAGCAGTGGCTCTGTGAGGGCCTGTGATGCTTTTCAGAGCAGGGTGCCTGGAACCCCTACCTGCAGGGGCAGCTGTGAGGGAACAAGTCCAGAAATGCATCAATTGATAATTTTGTCCCTGTCCCAGATGGGACTGAGAGAGCCCCAGCACTACTGCAAATCCCACAACACTCTGCTCAACAACCTGACCTGGACCCTCCTCCTCCTCCCTGCCTTGCTGTGGATGGACAGTGGCCAGATGCCCCGCACCCACCACAGCCGCTCTCTCACTGCCGCTCACACCTGGATGGGGAGAGAAAATTTAGCAAAGGGTTCCTGGTTTGAGACAAGGACCAGGAGAGATCACTCATCATATCCTGTTACATGTAAAACTTCCTCAGAATTAGAGATATGAATTGAATTTATTGCTGACAAAATCAGAGCAGGATAAGGAGATGTCAAATAAACCCTTCAATATACCTTCTCCCTGTTATGAATAACTGTGCAGTCATTAGCTTTCACTATTATATTGGTTTTCCAAATTATTTTGATATAATACCCTTACAGGTAAAAGTTAAGTTATGTTAAATTAGGGTATAGTTCAATTATATTGTATCTATTATGATATATTAATTGCACTATATTAAGAGTGGGGGGGGGGGGTGGTTCATTAGAATTTTCTGAGAGAAGGGTCCAGTGTTTAGTGGAAGGGAAGTCTGGAGGGGCAAAGCAAGGTTTAAGAGAGCTTGGATGAAAGACCTGACCAATCATTTGAAGCTCTGCAGAAATGACTGGTCCAGAAGGAATGGCATTAAACACCAATGGGAAGCTTGGAAATGGACAAATCATCATGCAGATCCAAAATGGACCAATCCTGGGCTCACCGGGGGTATAAATGGGGGAAGTTTGGTTAAGTCGCGCTTCTTCTTTTTTGGAAACTTGTTTTCTGGGGAGAACCCAGTGCACTTGGGGCTGGTGCACTGTTCTGTTTTTGGCTCGCTGTGTGGGTGCCTGGGCTTATCCTGGGCACACCATTCCTTGTAGCTATTTTAATAAATGAGAACCTCTTTCTCCAGAGAAAGTTTGGCCTCATTCATATTCATAAGATCTTTCTGGGGACTTGTCTGCGATAGGCCAAGCCCCAAAGCAGTCTGGGGTAGCCCAGGACCTGGGACATGCGTCCAGCCCCCTTTTTGGCTGCCAGAGACTGGACTACGTTGGAATGCGTAAGGGATTGCGCCCATACCCGAGGCTGCAGGGAACACAGCAACCCAAAAGGTGAGAGCCCTCCGTGAGGGAGCGGGGCTCACGTTGCCTCAGAGTAACATGAGTGGGGTTGAAGGTAATAGGGAGTGCAAAGTGTGTGTGAGTGAATGAGACTGGGGCTGTGAGTACAGACCCCCGAAGCGGATGCAGGCCTCCCAATACTGCGATTCCAGACTCT
The DNA here is from genome assembly GCA_039654755.1 of Calcarius lapponicus. Taxonomy (NCBI): domain Eukaryota; kingdom Metazoa; phylum Chordata; class Aves; order Passeriformes; family Fringillidae; genus Calcarius; species Calcarius lapponicus. The sequence continues at coordinate 44,006 of JBBFKN010000168.1, forward strand.
CGCAGGGGGGTTGGCCAGAAACAGAGGGAAGTGAGTGTTGTCATGGAGTGCGTGGCCCCTACGGACCCCCGGGAATAGGGGAGACAGGGAGTGCCCACCTATAGCCACCATTACCTGCTCAGGCTCCTGTTCCTCCAGTGATTGGGGACTCCTAAAGGGTGGTTTGAGCCCTTGGCCCAAGTTGTACCTTTTGAACTACGATCCCAGTGGGGGGTCATAGAGGGGAACACACTTGGTATCCTGAACTAGGATCCCATTGGGGGGTCATAGGGGTACCCGAGGGGGGTTAGTGGGACGGACTTGCCCAGTGAGGGGTAGAGCTCCGACTGCTAGCTCAAAGCACCTGGAGGGCTGTTCCTCAGGGATAGACTGGGGGAGTCTAGTCCCTGAGGAGCTAGGACCTTGGGGCGGGAGAGAAATACTCTTGTACGGAGGCCACTTAACAAAGTGGCCACCGTGTAGGGGAGTACCCTTTTCTGAAGCTGGGGAAGGGGAGGGTGCCCAACCCAAGTGGAGTAGCGTCCCCTCAAACTAGGACCCCAGTGGGAAGGGGGTCATAGAGGGAAAGTAGGCTTACCCTGAGCTAGGATCCCAGCTAAAGGGGGTTGTAGGGGTGGCTGAAAACAGACTTCACAAGGACAGTGACCTGCAGGGGGGAGGTGGGCCGCTGGCTGTGGAAGGGCCCTTTCAGTCACTAGGGGCTGAAGGGGAGGTTAGAACTTGCTTACGTTAGGGAGAATTGTTCTCTTTTTATATGTTAAGAGTCAAGGCCCCTAAGGAGTGAGTGCAGAGGTAAGGGCAGGCCAAAAGTCCATCCACCACTCCTTAGGATTTTGGAGTTTTCTTTGAGGTGGGCTGAGAAGCAGCCATTTTGGGTTTTCTATGCAGTGGGTTGGGAAGCGGCCATTTTGATTTTCATGTGTGGTGAGCCAGGAAGCAGCCATTTTGAGTTTCGTGTGGGGTGAACTGAGAAGCGGCCATTTTTGTGAAGGAGGCCACTCTGAGTAAAAAGTTGGAGAGAGTTGCTGATCGGCCATCTTATTAATCTAGTTTAAAAATCATATTATCATTATTATTATTAGTTATAGTTAAAAGAATTTGGTTGTTTTGTTTTGTTTGTTTTTTTTCCCTGGAATCGCCATCTTTGTTTTGTTTCTCACATTAAAGTCATCATATTTATTTCATTTCTTTAAGCCACCATCTTTATTCTGTTTCCCACATTAACTCTACATAATTGTTACTTTATCAATTAATATTATCTAGGCGATTCCATTCCTAGAACTTTATTACTTAAACAGTAGAATAAACTAATTCAGTGGCATCTAAAATCTGAAATATGGGGCAGTGTGTGGGAAAGAGTGTCCACAAAGGGAAAAAAGGAAACATTTAAGAATATTCCTCCTAGTAGCCCTCTAGGTGAGATGTTAAATGGATGGGATAACAGGGAGGTGGTGAAAATCCTAGATAGAATAAAGATGATAAAGTATTGTAAGGAAGTCTGGCTGAAGGAAAGTATACAGGAAGGACCTGTCTACTGGTCTTTTATGGCGTGAGAGAAAAGTGGTTATGCATAGCTTTGAATAGACATGTTAACACCCAAAGGGAACCTTGTAATGAGGAGATTCAATACGTTAAGTGTTGGTTAGAGAAAGAAAAAAAGGATGAAAAAGTAAGAGTATATAAGGTGACACGAGAAACAGATAAAAAGGAAGTTAAATCACCAGAGAGGAAGTGGGTTCCTTTAGATTACCTTCCTCTGCTTCCCCCTCCCGATCCATTAGACTACCTCCCGCTACCTCCTCCTCCTACTCCATCAATTGAAGACCTCCCTCCTCCTCCTCCTCCTCCTCCAGTACTATCTCCCTCGGCACAACATCCTGAACAGATTCCAGTTTTGGCCTCTATAAGTGTTTCAAAACCATCACAACCCCTTTCTACAAATTGTCAAGCATCTGCTACCCCTTCACCTTCCGTATCGTCCTCTACCTCAAATAACACCCAGATGCCAGCTTCTGATGTCATAACCCCAACTGCCATAAGTATTCCTACTCCATCCTGGCTCCTAAAACCTTCCAAAGTACCCCCCCTTTATTTTCCCCCTATCTTACAACCTATTATCCCAAATACCCCTTCTCCAATTACTGTCCCTGGATCCAGTCAGAATATTTCTCTCTGTTTATCGCCCATCCCTCAACCCATAGAAGATCAGGAACAGAAGAAGATATGTCGCTATAATAGCCTGGAAGAGAAAAGGTTAGTGGGATTAGATAAACAGGAAAAAGGTCATCAATATAATGCAAGGTCACAAGCAGGAAAGATTCAGACTGATGTAGGAAAATTGTTTCTGTTAAGAGAAGTACCAATGGGAGGAGCCAGGGGAGGTATTGGGTTTGTCAATGCACCACTGACTGCCTCTGAAGTTTGTAATTTTAAGAAAGAAATTAAAACTTTATTAGAAGACCCAATAGGCATCCCAACAATTAGACCAATTCTTAGGGCCTAACATCTTTATGTGGGAGGAATTAAATTCTATCCTAGAAATGTTGTTCTCTTCCAAAGAAATAAAAATGATTCGTACCATAGGTATGAGAATTTGGGAAAGAGAAAATAGAGGGGGTCCTAGAGGGGAAGATAAAATGCCTATTAACCCACATAATTGGGACCCAAACCAGGAAGAGGGAGCAGCGAGCGTGAGGCAATATAGGTCATTAATTGTAAGAGGGATAAGAGAGGCAGTCCCTAGAACGAATAATGCAAGATTAGCATTTGATAGTCAACAGGAGCGAGATGAATCACCCAGCGCCTGGTTAGAAAGATTAAAAAGAATCTTTCAATTGTACTCAAGTGTGGATCCAGACAGTCCAGAAGGACAAGCTTTAGTTAAAATTCAATTTGTAACTAAGGCCTGGGTGGATATATGAAGGAAATTGGAAAAGTTAGATGATTGGCAGGAAAAAGGAATGAACGAGTAATTAAGAGAGGTGCAAAAAGTATATCTAAGGAGGGACAAGGAGAAGACCAGGACAAAAGCAAAAATTATGGTAGCAGTAGCTAGAGAGAGTGCTAGATTTGAGAATAGTGAGTTCATCAGGAGATGGAAAAAGCAAGTACATGGGTCCTAGAATAAGTTGTTTTAAAGATTAGCCAAGTAGAAGGCATGAGCCAGACAGAGATAGTGAGTCACCTTGGCCTGAGAGAAGACCACCTAGGGCAGAAATCATATGCTTTTATTGTGGTAAGAAAGGACACACCAGAAACTTCTGCAGAAAAAGAAAGATGGATGAGGCTATTGCTCAGGAGAAGGCTGAAAGGAGAGGACTAGGGATGTCAGGGGCTTACGCTCTGAGGGATGATATTGGATATCAAACGTAGAAATTGGCCCTCAGAGCAAGGAAATGGAATTTTTAGTAGATACTGGAGCAGATAGTTCAAGCATTTCAAAGATTCCCAAGGGATGCAAATTAAGTAAGTGAACCTGTAAAGTTAAAGGTGCTGAGAATAACCCTTTTGAAGTACCCATTATTGAAGAAGTACCTATAAAAGGAAGTTTCAGAAAAGGCTGTGCTGACCTGTTGTATATGCCTGAATTAGACTCTAACCTCCTAGGCTGGGATTTACAAGTGCAGTTAATAATAGGGGTAGTCCCTGAAGGAAAATGTATGGTGGTGAAAATGATGGTTTTAAAAGAAGAAGATGAGAGAGAGATAGATACGAGAGTGTGGGCAGAAGGAAGGGGTCATGGACTGTTGAAAATTCCACCCTTAGAAATCAAAATGAAACCAGACATTCCCCCATTAAGAGTTAAACAATATCCAATTTCTGTAGAAGGGAAACAGGGATTAACACCTGTAATTAAAACTTAATTAAAGAAGGAATTTTAGAACCATGCATGTCTCCACATAACATCCCAGTATTACCCATAAAGAAACCCAATGGTACATACTGATTAGTCCAAGATTTATGAGAAGTAAATAAGCAAACTGTTACTTGATATACAGTAGTAGCCAACCTGTATAATTTATTGAGCAAAGTACCATCAAGACATGCATGGTTTAGTGTTATAGATTTAAAAGATGCCTTTTGGTCCTGTCTGCTTGAGAAAGAAAGTGGAAAATGGTTCCCTTTTGAATGGGAAGATGAGGAAACCGGGAGAAAACAACAATTACAATGGACAAGGTTGCCTCAGGGATGGTTTAGTGTTATAGATTTAAAAGATGCCTTTTGGTCCTGTCTGCTTGAGAAAGAAAGTGGAAAATGGTTCCCTTTTGAATGGGAAGATGAGGAAACTGGGAGAAAACAACAATTACAATGGACAAGGTTGCCTCAGGGATTCATGGAGTCACCAAACCTATTCAGCCAAACTCTAGAAGAACTAATGGAACAGTTTATACCTGAAAAAGGATCTCAAATCCTACAGTATGTAGATGATCTATTAATTTCCGGGGAACAGAAAGAAGAGGTACAAACAACAACTGTTAATTTAGTGAACTTCCTAGGGGAAAAGGGGTTAAAAGTATCTAAAAGAAAGTTACAATTTGTGGAACCAGAAGTAAAGTATCTAGGCCATATAATTGGGAAAGGATATAAGAGATTAGATGCTGACCGAATTCAGGGAAGACTATCATTGCCAGCACCAAAACCAAAATCAGATGTGAGAAAATTACTAGGATTAATTGGGTATTGTAAATTATGGAGAGATGGACACCCAAAATGAGTGAAGCTTCTATATGATAAATTATTTGAAAACGAGCCCATAAATTGTGATGAAAATGATGAGAAAAAGTTAGAAGACCTAAAAAAAAGTTGGCAAATGCTTCAGTACTAAGTTTACCAGATTTAAACAGACTCTTTGAACTATTTGTCATTGTAGAAGAAGATTTGACTATTTGTCATTCTAGAAGAAGCTTATGGAGTTATTGTACAAGAATGGTGTGGGGTGCAAAACCCATTGCTTATTTCTCCAAATTGCTGGATCCGGTAGTTAGAGGCTGGCCCACTTGTCTCCAGGCAGTGTTAGAAGCCTTGAAAGGACCAAAAGAAATTGCAGTGGTACATATAGAGGGACATCAAAAAGGCAATACTAGAGAAATAAAAGTGAACAACTTGGCAGACATAAGTGCAAAAAAGGCTGCTCTAGAAGATTCGGAAAAGATCTTCAGGTTAAATGAAGTAGGAGATGGGAATGAGGAAGATCAAGAAAAGGAGGAGATCCCTATATTAAATGAAAAAGAACAAGAGGAATTATTAAAACATGGTGCAGTCCAAAACGGAAAAGGAGAATGGAGGATGCCAGATGGTAGACAAGTATTAAACAAGGTATTAACCAGAAAAATATTAGAGGACCTACATGCCTCAACCCATTGGGGTACTCAAGTTTTACACAATCACTTTATGAGAACTTATGTGTGTATTGGGGTGTGGGAAATTGCCAAGATAATAACTGGAGAATGCATGGTATGTCAGAAGATAAATAGAAAAGTAATGAGAAAATTACCTCAAGGGGGTAGAGAATTAGCGAAAAGGCCATTTCAATGTGTACAGACAGACTTTACAGAATTACCACAAGTACAGAGATATAAGTATTGACTGGTATTGATAATAGATCATCTAACTCATTGGGTGGAAGTTAACCCAACCACAAGAGCAACGGCCGAGACTGTAAGTAAAATCTTATTAGAACAAATCATACCCCAATATGGAATGATTAATACTATTGACTCTGATAGAGGTCCTCATTTTACTGCCAAGATATTACAACAAATAACAGAGGCCTTAAATATCATCTGGAGATTTCATACCCCATGGAGACCTCAAAGTTCCGGAAGAGTAGAGAGAATGAACCAGACTCTTAAGATAACTCTCACAAAATTAACAGAAGAAACAAAAATGAATTGGTTAAGATGTCTCCCTCTGGCATTATTGAGAATAAGGACTAAACCAAGGGTGGATATAGGGATTTCTCCATATGAGATGATGTTTGGCTTATCTTTCTTAACTACTCCAGGTAATACGGGAACGTATGAAGAAGGAGAATTAGGCGTGAGAAAATATTTAAAAGACCATAACCTGCACTTTAAAATCCACAAACTCCAGCCTGGTGACTGGATGTTAAGACCTGGAAAGAACAACCACTAACTCGAAAATGGGAAGGTCCATTTCCGGTTTTACTCATCACAGAAACAGCCATTAGGACGCAAGAACGAGGATGGACACATGTCACCAGAGTAAAAGGGCCAGTTTCTGCTCCTGAGAGATGAACTCCCACTACAGATAAGTTAAAGAAAACATCAGGAACACCATAAGAACCACGTAAGCTATAAGTTATAATAAGAACTCTGTTAGATTTATTATAAGGTATTTAATTGAAAAGTTGTTAGCATTTTTTTAACTTAAGGAAATGGTATTTATATATGGGAGTGAGATTATATGAATTATCAAAAACATGTTTTAATCTCTGGTATTCCCTGTTACAGATCCTGTGATCTGAGAAGTGATAGAGCATTCTCCCACGCACCTAGCAATCTGGCCCTAAAAGAAAGAAAGAACAGGTTGATACAAAAGGGGAAGTAGACTCCTGCAACGGTAACCGGTAAGAGCAGCACAGTAGTAAGGAAAGTGAAGACGGTGGGGGGCAAGACCGGATCAGGATATACTGTTGCCAAAAAGAGTCGCTGATCCTCTGCAGAGGGGAGACATGAATGAGAGAGTAGCCTGTACCGGACCCCCAGTTCTATTGATCTTCCTACTTATCAACATCAATAAGGGGGATATAGAACTGTGTGAAAAATGCTATCATCCTCTGAATGCAGGAGAGTCTTGGACTGCCATCCTCAGAACACACTCGAATCCGAGCCCCAATTGTATCAACTTTTTATTGTTAACCACCGGTATAGAGGACAGCGAAGTCTATTGGCTATTCAAAAATATAGAGAATTTTTAAAGAGAAATTGCTGGGGAATGCCCTAAGAAAGAAAAATGGATCTGTTCAGAAAGAAAACCAATTAAAAGGAGAAGTAAGACATGCGGCTTATGAACCAGATTTAGCAAACATTGAAACAACTATACAGGATTGAAGAGGAAACATGTTAAAGACCTGATTAAAAGACTGGTTAAGAAATTAATTAAATAACTGTCAAGACACTGTTAAGAGGTTGATGTGTGCTAAAGCCCGATCAAAGTGTTAGAGGGGGGAGTTGTTATAGGTAAAAGTTAAGTTAAATTAGGGTATAGTTCAATTAAATTGTATTAATTATGTTATATTAACTGTATTATGGTAAGGAGGGGGGAATTATTAGAATGTTCTAGGAGAAGGGTCCAGGGTTTGGTGGAAGGGCCGTCTGACGGGGCAAGGTGAGGTCAAAGACGGATTGAATGGAAGACCTGACTAATCATTCGAAGCCCTGCAGAAACAATTGGTCCAGAATGAACGGTGTTAAAGACCAATGGGAAGCCTGGAAATGGACCAATGACCATGCTGATCCAAAATGGACCAGTCCTGGACACAAAGGTGGCTATAAATGGGGGGAGTTCGGTTGGGTCAGGGTTCTTCATTTTGGATACTTGTTTTCATGGGAGAACCAGGTGCACTTGGGGGTAGCGCAGGAAAAGAAAGATCCTGGGACTCTGTGTATTGTAAGATAGTCTATATTTGCATACTCAAAAAAAACGAAAATACAGATGCAAAAATCTTGAAGAAGAAAAAGAAAATCCCTGCTGGCTCAAATGGCCCCAGCAGACAGAGTCTTTCAGATCATGTCTCCGGGGAGCTCCAGCAGAACAGCAAGGCAGAGCCGCACAGACGAGGCCGTTTCTTCCATGCGCTGCGGAACTGATCTCGCAGCTTACGCCATGGGGAGTAGGGAGCTCTCTGTACGGCCCGGAGAACTGAACAAGACTCAATTGCAGCATTTCTGACTGCAGGACTGCTGTCATATGCCATGTCTTCGAGGGCTGCAAGAGAGAGGAACAGAGCCAAGGTCAGATGCCGGATGTGCAGGGAGCCCAGGAGAGGCCCCTGCCAGGGCCATCCCGGCCGGCTCTTGCCATGGGACGCAGGGAGCAGGGAGCAGGGGGATCAGCCAGAAGCTGCTGGCCACGAATGCCACACGCGGGCCTGAAATCTCTGTGTGCTCTGCCAACGGGAGCAGAGCCCTCCGCAGCCGGGCAGGGCTTGCAGCTGCCCCCGCCAGTCCCCGCGCTCAGCCCGCTGCCCTCACTCACTCACCAGTGCAGATCAGCTGCAGCTCTGGCTGCTGCCCCCTCAGGTGCCGCCCGGCCATGCCTGTGAACACAGAGCCTGTCACGGCGCCAGCGGCACAGCTCCCTGCCAGCGGCGCTGCCGGCGCTGCGGCCACACGGGCTGCTGGCCCGGCAGGGCTCAGCCCGGGCCCTCGGCGCACGCTGCCGGCCCAGGGCACGGCTGCCAGGGGGCGGCAGCAGCAGTGCCCAGGCCGGGCGGGGCTCCACGGCGCCGGGCCCGGCTGGTGTTGCCGGGGCAGCAGGCGGGGCCGGGGCCGAGCTGCGGCGGGCCGGGGAGGGAGCCGGGCTCGGGACTCACCCATGAACCTGACGGCCGCCGCTCGCAGGGGCTCCTGTGGGCTCTGCAGGAAGCGCAGGGCCTGGCGCAGGTGCTCGGCCGCTCGGCTCCCGTCCTCTGCCAGCTGGAGAGAGCGGCGGGACGGAAGGGTTGGCGCGGGCTCGGCCCCTGGGCCCGGCCTCCCCTGCCCGCGCAGCCCTGAGGCGCGGCCAGCAGCCGCCGGTGCCGGGCCCCCGAGGGGAGCGGGCAGAGGGCCGGCTGCTGCCCGGGGAGCCGCGGTGCCGGCCCGCAGCCCCGCCGAGCCGGGGCTCCATGGGCACCCGGCTCGGGCCCACGGGAGCCTGGAGAAGAGCCCGCGCCGCCTCTGGCTGCTGCAGCAGCGGGCACCAGCAGCTGCCAGCCCCGCACACTGAGCACCGCCCTCAGGGGCCTTCTCCAGGCTGAGGCTGGGGGGTCTCGGCTGCTCTTACCAAGCACTCGCCAAGGCTCTGATCCACGTGTAGCATTTGTTGGATATCCCTCCTCTTCAGGAATGTGGCTGAAGAATGCAGCGTTTCCCGGGAGGCCTGGAGTGCAGCAGAGACCCCCAGTCCGGGGCACAGGAGCATCCCAGTGCCACAGGCTGGAGGAGGCTGAAGCCCGCAAGGTGCCAGGGCAGGAGGCAGCCCAAGCCCCTGCCAGGGGGACAGCAGCTGGCCACAAGTCCTCACCTCAGCAACAATCTGATTCTCATCATGGCAGTGGAAGTAGAGAGGGAGCAGGCTCTGGCGCACGTGGGACTTGAGGGCCTTTCTTGCCTCTTCTGTTAAGAAGTCCAGCATCTCTTGAAAGACAGACATGGAGCTCAGCTGCACCTGGATATCATCCTCGATGAAAGGAAAGGGCAAAAGAGCTGAGCATAAGCTGCTTCAGGCCCCCAGGGCACAGGCCTGCATCTGCCCAGGGCACCACGTGTCCGGGCAGCAGCCAGTGGCCGTGGCTGTGGGCACAGAGCCTTACAAAGCGGTCAAAGAGTGGCAGGAGCGCCTCAGCCAGCTGCAGGGCGATGGGGGTGGCTATTGGGGCACCATTATCCAGGAGCAAATATCTGAGTAGAAGAATGGTCATCCGGATCATGTCGCTATCCTTTTCCTGCAGGAGCTCCACAAGACTTTGGGTCAGGCTGCGCATTTTTTCGGCCTGTGCGGAACACGACTCTGTGAGAGGCCGCCCTGCTGCCGCAGTGCCCAGAGGCCAAAGGCCTGTCCCGAAGCACTGGGGCAGCTGAAGCGGGAGGCAGGAGAGCTGGGAGCAGCTGCCCCAGCGCCCAAAGCCCAGGCAAGGCAAAGCGACTGTGTTGCCCAGCCCCACGCTGCCTGCACGGCTTCAGGCGCTGCCCCCTTCTCACCATCAAGGGATTCTTGCCCAGCACTAGGAGGCCTCGGAGTGCCATGTAACGCCTGGCCATGTGCTCGCTCTGCAGGTTCTGTGCCAGGATCTGCAGAACACTGTCACTGCATTCCCTCAAGTCCAGGCACTCGAGGACCTGAAAGGCACAGGGCAGTGACAGGGGAGCCGGCCGGCAGGAGCCCAGAAGCGCACAGGGCCGGGCCCAGGCAGCAGCACAGGGCACGGGCACTGTCCTGGCAGCTGCGGCTACGAGAGGGCAGAGAGCTGGGCGGCAGCTCAGCCAGGCAGCGCTGGCCTTGAGGCTCACCTCCACAAGGAATGCCAGGGCAGGGAAATCCCAGTATGGCATCTCTTTGCCGAGCAGGGTGAGCAGGTAGAATGCAACCGCGGAACAAAAGTGGATGGCTAAGTGGCGAATTTCTCTGAAGAGAGGAAAAAGGAAACAAGACCCTGAGCCAGTGGGGCAAACCTCTCCCAGGCATGACTCCCCCAGTTCTCATCTTTCCCCAGCACCCTTGCAGCAAGGGGACGTGGGCCATTTGGGAGTTGGTTGCTCATGGGCACCCTCCTGTCCCAGCCTTTTCCAGTCTGCTTGGCCGTCCCTCAGTGAGAAGGCCCTCTGGCCCATGACCACGGGCACTTTGTGGGGCACCTGGGCACAGAGCACCAATGTCAGAGGCAGTGGGGAGAAGGGGGTCTCACCTGTCAAGCAGAGCCACGGCAAAGTGGTGAGTGTGAACAGAGAGCAGCGTGTCCCAGGCACACCTGCGTTCCATGGCCAGCACTACATCCTCGCAGCGGAGAAGGCAGAGCAGGGATTTCAGGGTGCGCACTGCAAACCTGTGTGCAGAGCAAAGGCCAGGTCACAGTGGCAGCGCTGGCTCCTTGGCAGGCCACGTGGCAGGGACAGGAGGAGTGGGATGGAGCACCTGTTGGGGCTGGTGGCAAGTCCGTGCTCTTCCTTGCATCCCTTCCAGAAGGTATGGACCTCCTCTGGCATATCCAGAGTGCTGAAGAAGACTTGGAAGAGCAGGTGCACAAATAGGCGGGGGAAATAGACCTTCAATATTCGTGGGAGACAGGGCACCTGGAGGATCTTCCACATGACCACAGTTGCCTGCAAAGGACAAAGCCCCCCGAGACAGCGCTCAGTGCCGAGGTGTGCGTGTGGCAGGGCCCGAGCGTGGCAGGGAGAGGCCAGGAGAAACCTTGGCAGGGGGAACACGGGGCCTGGCGGCCCTGAAGCTGCCCCTGGGCCAGGTTTCAGGCCAGCGCCTGAGGCAGGGAGATGCAGTGGGGGAAGGAGGATGGAGAGCTGCTGGAGAGGCAGCCTTGGGGCCAGCAAAGGCCACTTGCAGAAACTCACAGCCAGGGCAAAGACACCCGTTTCGTCCCCATCGGGCGTGCAGGAGGTGTGCTCTGGCCAGCTCCCCAGCACATCCAGGAGGATCAGCTGCACCAGCTCCGCAGTCCTGGCTGAGCCCATGATGGTCTTCCACATGACCATGGCAGCTCTGTGGGGTTAGAGCTGTGTCTCAGGGGGGTCTCAGACACAGCAGCGGGGGGAGCTGAGCTGGCTGCCAGTTCTGCCTGTGCCCACTGCCCCCCTGCCAGCAGCAGCCAGACAGCCCAACCCTGTTGGGGACAGAGCCCTGAGAGGCGGCTAGGGAGCATGGCAGCAGGCTCAGGGGCTGACACGCCAGGGCTGGGAAAGGGAGCAGCCAGAGGGCCCTGGAAGTCTCTGTTGCTCAGACACCTGGGGCAGGCTGTACAGGGTGATGGGCTGGGGAGGCCTGAGCCCTGTGGGCAGGTGGGCCCCATACCTGTCACAGGACGGGGCCACCCGCAGGAGCGTCATGACTGCGTCATTTGGCTGGGCTTCGGTGAGATGCAGCAGGTCTTGTCCAGCCTGTGCTCAGCAGAATCATTGGCCATGAGCCACTGGTGGATGTAGCTGACCATGGCAGGCACCTGGAGAAGGCACGGGGAGCCTTGGAAAGCTGCCAGAGGGAGCAACGTTCCCAGCTTCCCCAGAGAAGTGCTTCCCTTGCCACCACACTGCCATGTGGCCTGAAAGGCTCACAGCAACCAGCATGCGTGGCTTGGGAGGCCAAGCAATTGCTGGCAGGATCAAAGCCTGGCCAGCGGCTGCTTACTTGCTTTGGGTTGTAAAAATCGTCCTCTACAAGCATAGCCAGCAGGGCAGCACTGGTCTTGCTCTGGAAGATGGGCGAGTATGGTCGGAGGCCTGCGCCCATGGCGATGGTCTCTTCCTCCTCAATTCTCCTGAGGAAGTTGCAAACGAACTGTAGGAGAAGGGCAAGAAGCCGGGGATGTTGCATGGAGTGCTCCACAGACGGTGCTGGGCTGAGCCGGGACAGCAGGCCCAGCCCAGGTGGGGTGGCTGCAGGTACCTGCGCTGTGCTGCGGAAGCGGCCGCGGCTGGACTCCTGCTCTGGTGTGCGCTCCAGGGCTGCATCTGGCAAAGAGCGAGCGCAGCCAGAGATGAGGGGCTGTGGGAGAGGCTGGAGAACACGGCCCAGCCCTGAGCTCCCAGGCAGGGAGAGCCCCAGGATGCCCCAGGGGATGGAGCACGGCCACTGCGGGGTGTCTGCCGGGCCCCTCTTCCGTCCTGTCTGTGGGCATGTCCCCAGGGGATAGCATGGCACGGCGCGGCAGGGCACGGCACGGCGTGGGGCCAAGCTGGCAGCAGGCACCAATCCTGTGGCTCAGCTCTGCCACTCACCCTCCTGCGGTGGCTGGAACCGTGGCTCTTCAGTCTGCTGTGCCGGGGCAGCTGCAGGGCCTTCTCCCTCCTCCTCCAGCCAGGCCATCTTGGGCACTCTCGGGGGTCTCTGCTCCATGTCTCTGACTGGATTTGTGGCTATTTGCAGGAGAGATGCCTTGGAAAAGCTCCAAGGCACCAAGTTGTGCAGTTGTGCCTGGAAGGCACCTTCAAGAAAGAAGCCTCAGGAAGGCTACAGGACGTGAAGTCTTGCACTCGGTCTCAAGGGCTCCTGCGACAAGGACAGGAGACTCGTGTCAAGGAGTGTGGTCTGGCCTTGAGGGCACCTGCAGAAGAGAAGGCTCTGGGAGACAATGGGTCAGCAAGTCCTGTGGTCTTGCCTCGAGCTCAGCTGCAGGAACAAGGCCTCAGAAAAGCTCCAGGTGGGATGCGAACGAGCACACTGTGCGGGGGCTCCTCATGGCACCACTCTGTCACGTCCTGTCCCGTCATGTGTTCTGAGCACTGTGGTCTGCTCTTGTCACCGCCAGCTGCTATGTCAGCACGTGTCGCCAAGGGCCCTTGCACAAACTGCCACCTGCCTTGGGGCCTCCCCCAGCCCACCCAAAGGGGCCCAGGTTGGAAGGAATGGCTGGTCCCAGGTGTCTAAGCCAGGCCGACAGGATCTTTAGGAAGGGCTCAGAACATCAGCAAAGGCTGCCCTGCTCTGCGGGCTCAGGGCAGCAGAAGGAGCCCCCAGGGCTGCCGATGCAGCTCTGCTGGGTAGGGCACAGGGCCTTCCAGGGAAGCTGGCACGGCCTCCTTGGGACACGTCCCGGCTGGTGGCCATCCTGAACCCGGCGGTGTGACACGCACAAGGAACGTGTGGGCCCGGGCATGAATGCTGCTCTGAGGCCTGGGGCCCGGGCAGTGCTGACATCAGCAGGTGTGGCAGAGTCCCCGGCCAAACAGACCTGCCACCCCCCGAGCCCTGGCAGCGCCGGTGCCTGTCTCCTGCCCCAGAGACCTGTGCCTCCGGGGGGTTTCTGTGCCAGAAGGAGCCAAAGCCCACGTGCATTGGGGGCTGTGCTCCTTCCTACAGCGGCTGATGGCAGGAGCACCTGGAGCAGCTGCTGGCACACTTGGTCTCTGTCAGATGATGTTGCTCCTTCCTGAAATGAACTTTCTCATGGAAGGCATTGGCAGTAGCACCAGAGCACCGTCCATTGCTGAGTTTCCCAGGGCAATTAGATTGCAAAGTAACAGTCTGAAATTTCCTTGTGCTTTTCTCACTTGCTTTCCCGCATTCTGGAAAAAACAGAATCTGCCCAGCCTCTGCTATTCTCGGCTTCAGTTGCTGCCTGTCTTGCTCTGGCAGCTGATGTCCAAACCAAACTGTGTCCCTCCTGAGCACAGCAATGAGCGGCCACAAAGTGGGAAGTTCCCCAGTGAACATCAAGGCAGACATGTGGAAGTGTGGAGGATAAAGATAACTCTGGGAGGAGAAGCTGTTCTGTGTCTCTAATGATGGTGCCCACACCCTGAAGCAGCAGCCAAGAGAAGCACTGGAAGCAGATGGGTGCACTTTTGGGCAGCACAATATAAAAAGATATGAAGCCATGAGCCAGAATGCAAAGGAGAACTGCAAGGATGGAGTGTGGTCTGGAGGGGAAGCCCTAGATGCAGCTGAGGCCACTTTGTTCAGCCTGGAGGAGAGTAAAGGGCATCATTGTGGTCTTCAACATCCTCCTGAGGGGAGTGAGAGGGGCTGCTGCAGCTCTCGTCACTGTTGGGAGCAGTGACAGGACTCGAGAAAAGGGCAGGGAGCTGGGACAGGGCAAGGTTCATTTCCATAGCAGGAAAAGGTTTTTCACCCAGAGCACGGTCAGGCACTGGGACAGGTTCCCCATTGACGCAGCCCAGTGGAGCCCGGGCTGGCTCTTGGGAAAACTGCAGCGCTGCGCCAGGAGTGGGGAATGGCCAAGGCGTGGGTTCTGCCTGCGGCTGAACCTGGTGAGCCACTGCTCAGTGGTTCAGGATCTACTAACCGCAGCACGGAGCAGGCGAAAGAGAAGGAGGAGTCTCCTGGATTGTGAGGTTCCACAGGCAAAGTTTTATCCCAAGGGAAGGATTCAGCAGCAAAGAGCCGCCAGCGCTTCCGTGCACAGGATTATATCGGGGCACAACTCAGGGGGTGGATACAAACGATTGAGGAATAAGGAATCTGCAGGGCAGGAGCGAGGGGATTCCATCAGTTGCCTGAGTCTAATTAGGACAGATGGGAGCAGAGGGTAGGTCACAAGGGCCAGTGGGGCTTCCAGCAATGGGGGAATTCCAAAGGGGTGGTGCAGTCAGGGATTGGTCCAAGGCAAAAGTGACAGGGAAGGTTCAGGAATAAAGAGCTGGATTATCTTGACAGGCAGGGAAGGAGCTGGAGCAAAGAGTGGGGAATGGCATGAGGGACAGCTTTGAGGGGGGGCAAAACCTAGGGGTAAAGCAACTTGGGGAAAACACGGGATACATGAAAACAAACCATTCTACTCTAACTGATAAATAAACACGAACCAGAACACCCCAGGGAAATGGGCACAGCACCAAGCCCATCTGAGTTTGAGAAGTGTTTGAACAACAATGAGCACTCATCCAAGCTTTTAGACACTACATCAAAAGCCTAGGGTTGTGACCTCTAGGTTTACATGAGTATGACTCCTGAGTATGACTTTAGGGAGTGTTTTACGAAACTCATTTTATGTCCGATGATACCCCAATTCCTTGTAGACCAGGGATCCCCAATTCCAACATCGGGTTCTCCACTCTGGGATACTCTGGGATGTCCCCAGAGCAGGGGACAGGCTCTGGTCACACAGGAGGGACCCATGGAGTGGAGCCCACCCAAAGCCTTCGGGGTCCCCGTGGCTGCCAGCCTGGGGACACCCAACCCCCCCTCGCCATCTGAGACTGTCATGACTGCCACCAGTGCTGCCCATCCTTTTACCAGGTGGTGGCACCGGCAGTCCCCGAGCCCTGGCAGGTCAGTGTCACCCGGTCCCACAGCACCGCTGGCCTCCAGGGAGGATCCACGAGGAGCTGGGTGGTCTGGGCACCTGTGGGTGACAGGGGACACCAGCCTGCCAGGGCCAGCGTGGGGCTGGGGACAGCGGGGTGGGGCCATGGCATCCCCCCAGGACTCACCAGTGAGGCCGAGGGTCTGGGCTGGAAGGGAGAAGAGACGGGGCTGGCTGGGGGGTGGCACCAGGCGGACAGCAGCACGGGGGTTTGGTGTGTGGGGGCAGTCCCCAAACTGTCCCCATGGGGACGGCAGTTCTTGTGGGATAATGTGTCTGGGTGGTCCCCAAAAGATTTGGATAGGCAGAGAGGACATGTCTGTGTCACAGCCACCTGTGCACCACATCCCTGTGGCACAGACACCTTGGGAACTGGGACACCAAGGCCACCCTGGCCTGAGGCAGAACATGGGGACACTGTGGACACCCCCGGCCACAAGGACACCACAGACACAGCCCATGCTGGCCCAGGTCACCCCCACCAGCTGATGATCCCATCCCCATGATCCCATCTCCATGCCCACATCCTCACCGTTCTTGTCCCTGCATCCCAGTTCCCTTGTCCCTGTGCCCAGAGCTCCCTGAGCCCAAAGGTGCCAGTCCCCATATTCCTGTCCCCACACCACCATCCCCAAAATCCTGCCCCCCTGTTCCCCTCCCCAAAGCCACCCTACATCCCCCGTCCCCCCAAGGTCCACTGTGGGTAACATGGACTGGCACTGCTGGCACTGGGGACATCAGGGGACCCCACAGCCCCCCTGGGCCCCCTCCTCTCCAAATTCCCGGGCTATCAGGCTGAAGCCTGGGGCACTCACCCCACAGGAGCAGCGCCACCTTCTTGGCCATCCCGGTGTCCCCAGCCATGTGCACTGGCTGTCACTCGCTGCTGTGGCCACCGCTCCCCTGGCTTTCAGCTCTTTGGATGAAGAGGAAGGAAGTGAGGTCAGGTCTCATCCTCACAGGTTGGTGGCCCTTGGTGGGGGCAAGGTGGGGACAGGCTAGGTATACACGGGTGGGTGAGACAAAGTGAGACATGGGCTTCCCAGGAGTGGGGGGGCTCGGTGGGTTTGGGGAGGCAGGAATGGGGACACTGGGGAATGGAGGTGCTGAGTAGGGGGCATGACCAGCGATGGGGGTGCCATGGGAATGGGCGTCCCCATAGCTGGGGGGACTCAGGGATGGGAGTCTTAGGGGAGTGTGGGCTCAGACATTTCAGGTCATGGCATGGGGGAATGGTGGGTCCTAGGAGGATTTCAGGGAATGGAATGAACAGGAGAGAGTTCCTTGGGAATGGGGTCCTGAGCCATGGAGATCCTGGGGAATGTCAGTACTGAGATAGGGGTTGCAGAGAGGGTGGGATATAAGGAACGGAGGTCCCCTGTTTCAGTTCCCAGGGGAATGGGGTTGCCAGGGATGGGCAGTTGCTGGGCGGGGCCTTCGGTCACAGCTCCTTGCTTGGTGCTTCAGATTTTGGGGCGACCCAGGGGCAAGCACAGCCCCCACAAGGTGCCAGCGGCCTGGGGGCCATCCCAGACAGATTGTGAGGTGCTCTGGGCCTGTGGCCCCCAGCCCCCAGTGACTTTTCTCTCTCTTCATTTCCATTTCCATCATTTTACCCCTCAATTTCACAAGCCTCCCAGTTCCTGCCTTGATGATCCTGGGGGGCACCTGAGCAGGGAACCAGTTGGGGGAAGCCCAGGGTGGGGGAAGAAGGGGTGAGGGGTCTGCAGGGAGGGCTGGGGAGGCTGTGGGGGATGGGGAGGTCCAGCTTTTAGCCTGCCAACAGTTTCATTTTCTCTCTCCTGCAGCAGAAGGAAGATGCTGTTTGACACCTTTCTCACACAGGGGGTGGGTTCTCTCCAGGCAGGCACATCCAGGGGGCTCATGTCCTGAAGCTTGGCAGCTCTGGGGGGGTCCAGCCTTCTCCATTCTTGCTTGTCCCCTGCAGGATCAGAGCCGGCAAGAGCAGCTGGGGAATGGAGCCCCTGGGCAGGAAGGAGCTCCCAGACTTCTGCTCCTTGAGCCAGTGGCCATGCAAGGCTGGGGCCCAGCCATGGCCCAGCCCCACTGCACAGGGATGGCCATTGCCCAGCCCTGCTCTGCACAGCCCCAGGTGGCAGCCAGCACCTGAGGGTCCCCCCTGCCCCCTTGGCTTTGATTCTGGCAGCTTTAGAGCTGCTGCAGAGGTGAGAATTCTGTGGGTGGAAAAAGGCCTGGCTGTGGTTTGCTCAGCCCTGCAAGAAGCACAAATCTCAAAGGGAGCCCAAGCAGTGGCTCTGTGAGGGCTTTTGATGGTTTTCAGAGCAGGGCTGGCTGGAAACCGCTCCTGCAGGGGCAGCTCTTAGGGAACCAGTCCAGCAATTGATCATTTGTTCCTCTCAGTAAGGGACTGAGACAGCGCCAGAAATGCAGCAAAGACAAAAACAATCTGCTCAACAACATGACCTGCACCCTCCTTCTGGAAGAAAACCTACAGCTTTCAGGAACCTCATGGAAAGTATGCTAGGATTCAGACTGTGGCTGCCAGATAAGAGAGAAATGTGTGGAAATATTATTCAGTTGCTTGGCCCGTGGCCATGGTGGGGCTGTGGGAAGTCTGGATTCCAGGTGTCCCCAAAGCTGCTCCATCCCTGCCCTCCTCACCTGAGTGAAAGGCTGAGGGTTTGCAGGAATTGTGGTGTAAAGCCACCAGAGGTGCTGCTGTGGACCTGAAACCTGCCTGAGGTCAGGCGCTGCCTTCCTTCCATTCAGGATCATGGAGAGCAGTCATGGGTGTTGTGCAGGGTGTGTGCCTGGCCCCGGGACACTGCTACGCTGCCAGTGGGCACTGGGATCCAACCTGCTGCCTTGGCGGCTTCTGCCCACTGCCCGTGGTGGTGCCGGGAGCGATTGGTGGCCGTGAGTTTGCAAAAGGAGCGATTTCCCCTCCTCCCTCTGGTCCGAGGCCGCCATGGCCCCTGAGGGGATGGAGCTGGAGCGGGGCGCCCCCTGCTGGCCGGGAGTGCTCCCTGCAGCGCCCCCTGCTGGCCGCGGTTATCACTGCCACAAAACCCAACAGCGCTGAGCGGGAGGGAAAGTTCTGGGTTTGTGTTGTTTGTTCTGTTCTGGTTTATAAATTTCCTAGTAAAGAGCTGCTATTTCTTTTCCTACACTTTTGCCTTGAAGCTCCATCATTTTTGAAATTAACAAATGTTTTTGACACAGGTCTTCTTTCCATTCCAGGAACATTCCCACTTTTCTTGGCAGATATTTCTCATTTAAATGAGGTGCCTTCTCCTGGGTTCCAGTGTATATGGGACAGACACCGCAAGAGAAGACAGGGTCAGGGATTTGGCCACCTCATGCTCTGCCTTTTAAGCCAGTTGGGCCACCAAGGCCCCTCTCCCCAGCTGGCACTTCTGGTCACCTGGCCACTCAGGAGCTGGCTTTGGCAGAGCATCACACTGTACCCAGTGTGCCATGGCTGACAGACTGATGGACAGACGGGGCCCTGTCTCACCAAAAGCAAGGCCTGACCCACCCCTGCCACACACAGCTGTTCCAAAATGTCTCCAGACATCAAACTTTTCCTGTCTCTGACACCCCACACTGTGCCATGGCCTGATCCCGACTGCCCTGGAAAAGGGGAAGGCTCTGGAATCCCCACAGAGCTTTTGTGAGATCCTCATGTGGGGAACACAGCAAAGGAGGAGTTTGGGACAGGGGACAAAAGAATCCAGAGCCTCCTGAAGGCCGTTTTGGCCATCAGAGCAGTGAAGATCCAGGACCCTGCCATTTTGGGGGAAATATCTGAGGTCTGTTCCTTTTTGGGGGCTTTCCCTGGAAATTGTTCCTTTTGTGATGATTTGTACTCTGAATGTTGTTGCTGTTGCTATTGGTTTATTCACTCTGGTTGCTGTTTCAGGAAATTGTTCTTCTCTCAGCCCTTTGGGATCTTTGGGCCTCCACGGGGAAGGAGAGGGGCAGTTTTTAGTTGCAACACACACACGAGTGGGTGCCCATGGGTGGGGACCCCCAGTGTCCCCCAGTTCCCCCCAGTGTCACAGCACATTCCCGTAGATGTCACCGGGTTCCCGTGGTCGCTCCTGGGGTCCCCGCAGCGCCGCGTAGGTCACCTGGGGATCCTGGAGGGTGGTGGCACAGTGGGACACTGCGAGAGACACGGGCTGTGGGATCAGGGTGGGGTGACACTCGTGGGTGACGTGTCCCTCTGCGTGTGTCCCCCCTGTACTCACCCCCTGCCCTCTTGGTGACCACGACGTGGGTGTACAGCACCTCCCCCTCCTCTGGGGGGGCCGGGGGATTTGGGGTGCCCTGAGGAAATAAAGGGGATGTGGGGGAGGGAATGGGTGGGCTTGGGGGTTGGGGTAAAAGGGGAGAGTGTGGTTTGAGCCCTCAACTCACCTTTCCTGCTGCTTCCTGGCAGCTACAAAGGAAAGAGGGGAGTGGTGTCTTTGGGGTCCCAGGACCCTGAACCCTCTCAGGCTTCCTGAACTCCCAGGGGACTTTCAATTTCCCACAAGACACCCAAGCATCCCTGAAGCCCCCCAGAATCCATGAACCTCTCCAGACCCTCACCAACTCAGCCTAAAATACCCAAAGCCTGGAAGGGACAGAGACCCCCTCAGACTCCAGCAGGGCCCCTGAAAGAGCCCCCAGTATCCCTGCAGACCCCTGCAGCACCTCCCCAAACCCTACAGCACCCCCAGAGAAGGTCACAATTCTGGGGCTCTGGGTGCTGCCCAATCGCTCCCCAACTCTGGGGGCCTCTAAAGCTCCCTGGGACCCCTGTCGCCCCATTGTCACCCACCCACACGGTGCCAGTGGTGCCAGGCCACGATGAGACCCACAAGCAGGAGCAGGAAAAAAAGGGCCCCACCAGGCCCTGCAGCCACTGAAAGAAACAGAGGAGGACATATCAGGGTCACCCATCATTCCGGGGGTCCTGCACTCCCTGGTGACCCTGCGTGACTCCACCTGTGTCCCTGTGTGTCCCTGTGTCCTGCGGTGCCACAGCCACAGCCAGCTCTGGGCTGAGTGCTTGGAACACACGGTGCCCGTCCTGTCCCAGCTGGTTGGTGGCCACGCACTGGTAGGTGCCTGAATGTTCCACATGAATGTCCGCAAGCTCCAGGAGGGGACCCTGGGCCACCTCCTGCCCACTGTGCAGCCAGGTGAAGGTGACAGGGGCTGAGCCCACCTGCACTGAGCAGCACAGGGTCACGGGGTCACCTGCATGCACCTTCTGTGCCAGGGGACTGGGGGTGATGGTGGCATTGGCCACGGGCACTGTGGGGACAGAGACAGGGCTGGCACATGGTGAGGTGAGATGGGGGTGCTGTGGGTGAGGTCACACCTAGCCCGAGAGTCCTGCTCACCCAGGACAGTGACATTCAGGGGGTCACTCTCAGCCATGCTGTCCCGCTCACCCGGCACCGGTACTGGACACTGTAATTGTCCCAAGCGTGGTGCAACTCGAGGCAGGGGCCAGTGCCCAGCAGTGCCCCTGAGCCTTCCCAGTGCCAGGAGAAGGACAGGGGACCTGTCCCCATGGCCACCTCGCAGCTCAGCACCAGGCGGTCCCCAAGTGCCACCTGTCCCTCGGGGGGCTGCGCTGACAGAAACACTCCCGATAGCGGGACCCCTGCAGGGGGCACAGGAGGGATTGGGGACCAGGAGGGGCAGGGGGACACGGGAGGGGAAAGAGGAGGATTGGAGGGGAGTGGAGAGGATGCCAGTGAGCAAAAGGGGACCCTGGGAGGCATGTTGGGACCTGGGGACAATGGCGAGACCCCATGGAGAGGTGGAGAGACACAGGCAGGGATGGGGAACCAGACGAGAGACTGAGAAGACTCAGGGAATGATTTAGGGTTTAGAGATGGGCGGGAGGAGCCAGGGAAGGCAGAGAGACCAGAAGGTGGAGCAGGGACCTTGGAAGTGGTGGGGAATCCAGGGAGGGCTGGGGAGGACAAAGAGAGGGATGAGGGATCTGTAGGCGGAACTGGGCAGTCATGGCGGAAACCAAGATGGACTCGGGAAATTTGGGGTGACCCAGGGAGCAGTAAAGGAGGGATGAAGGATTCAGGAAGTCGTGGGGAAACCCTCAGAGGATGTCGAGCTTCAATGGCCCCATCCTTGCACTCACTGTGCACTGTCACTGTCACCAACTCAGACTCTCTCCACTGTGACAACACCCAGCCCTTGCAGCAGTAGTGGCCGCTATGGTGCAGCCGCAGGGGGGACAGGGACAGCTCAGTCCCATCGTGGAGCCCCCCAGGTTTCTTCCCATTGTGGTAGAAGGACACCCTGGTGTCCCTGGCAGCGCAGTGTCAATGTGTCCCCCTCCAGCAGCGCCCGTGCTGGCACCTGCAGCACCAGCCAGCCTGGGGGACAGAGGGGTCCTGTCACACCTTTTGGCACTGAGACCCCCCCATTGGGTCACACATCAGCTCACCAGGGGACCCCAGTTCCAACACGTCGTTCCCCCCATTCTGGGATGCTCTGGGATGTCCCCAGAGCAGGAGACAGCCCCTGGTCACACAGGAGGTGACCCATTGAGTGGACCCCACCCAGAGCCCTCGGGGTCCCTGCAGGTGTCAGGCTGGGGACACCCAAACCTCCCTCACCGTTTGAGACTCTTGTGGGGGGACTGAGTCCGGTTCTGTCACATGTGTTGGTGCCACTCATGGTGACAGTGAAATGGTCCCATCCCTCCTGTCCCAAGTGCTGCCTGTTCCTGATGTCTCTGTGCCAGAAATGCTGCCCGTCCTTGTTCCAGGTGGTGGCACTGACGGTCCCCAAGCCCTGGCAGGTCAGTGTCACCCGGTCCCACAGCACCGCCGGCCTCCAGGGGGGCTCCACGAGGAGCTGGGTGGTCTGGGCACCTGTGGGTGACAGGGGATACCAGCCTTCCAGGGCCAGTGTGGGGCTGGGGACAGTGGGGTGGGGCCATGGCATCCCCCGAGGACTCACCAGCGAGGCCGAGGGTCTGGGCTGGAAGGGAGAACGGACGAAGGGACAGGGCTGGGTGGGGGTGGCACCATGGGAACAGTGGCACAGGGGTACAGGGTGTGGTGGCTGTCCCTTACTGTCCCCATGGGAACAGCAGGTCTTGTGAGAAAGTGCATGGGCGTGGTCTCCAAAAGATTTAGTGAGGCAGGGGGACATGTCTGTGTCACAGCCACCCATGCACCACATCCCTGTGGCACAGACACCTTGGGACCCTGTCCCCAGCTGTCCCTGCATCCCAGTTCCCTTGTCCCTATGCCCAGAGCTCCCTGAGCCCAAAGGTGCCAGTCCCCACATTCCTGTCCCCACATCCCCATCCCCAAATTCCTGGCCCTGTTCCTGTCCCCAAAGCCACCCTACATCCCCAGTCCCCCCAAGGTCCACTGTGGGTAACATGGACTGGCACTACTGGCACTGGGGACCTCAGGGGACCCCACAGCCCCCCTGTGACCCCCCCCCCCCCCATCCCCGGGGTGTCAGGCCCGTGCCCGGGGCACTCACCCCACAGGAGCAGCGCCACCTTCCCGGCCATCCCGGCGTCCCCAGCCATGTGCACTGGCTGTCACTCACTGCTTTGGCCACCGCTCCCCTGGCTGGTGGCTCTTTGGATGAAGGGGAAGGAAGCGAGGTCACGTCTGTCCCCACGTGTAGGTGGCCCTTGGTGGGGGCAGGGTGGCCACAAGCTGGGCACAGGCTGGGGACATTCTGGGATAGTCTGGGGACATGGTGGGGGATGGTGTTGCCAGGAGTGGGGGGCTCAGGGGATGTGGGGAACCAAGGATGGGTGCCCAGGAGAATGGGGGTCCAGGGGAATTGGGGTCTCCATGCCTGGGGGCATTCAGGGATGGGGGTGCTGTGGGAACATGGTCCCCAGGGATTTGGGGTCATGGCATGTGGGTGCCAGGGTTGGGGGTGCAGGGGGAAAAAGGGGACCCTGGGGAATAGGGGTTGTGGGGGAAGAAGCAGCCCATGGGATGGGATGAAGACAATGGTGGTGCTGGGCAATGGCAGTCCTGGGATGGGGGTCCCCAGGGAGGAGAGACCAAGGCAATGGTGGTCCCATGGTTGGGTTCCCAGGGGAATGGGGGTGCCAGGGATGGGCAGTGGCTGGGTGGGCATAGGGGGAACCAGCTCCTTTCCAGGATGCCTCAGATTTTGGGGTAACTCAGAGCCCAGTAAAGCCCCCACCCTGAGGCACCCCAGGGTTGTCCTGGGATGCTCTGAGTCTCTGCCCCACAGAACCCCTGGGATTTTTTCTTTCTCCGCCCCCATTTCCTGGCTCAGCCCAGGAACACATGAGGCACAATTGGTTCAGACAAAATTATACATCCATAGAATTTGTTTCCCAATAAAGAAGAAACTCTGCAGGAGATCAAACGGACAAGGTATAAAATGATCTGGTTTATAGAATCCTTTGAATCATTGCTTTCCCAACAATTCCCTCACAATAGAAACACAAACAAATTCCAAAGAAATGAGACTTTTTGTTCCCTTTAGCAGCCCCTTGATGCATTCCATATCAGCATTTGCTTGTGGGTAACACAGAGTGTGGAATCTCCCTGAGTGTCCAACAGCTCCATGGGATTGTTCCCTGCCTGCTGGGCAGCAATCCAGCCCCTAAGGAAGCCTTTTCCTGGGCAATATTTAGGAACTCTCCCCATTTTGGTAATTCCCACCCTGAAATTTGATGGACTTCTCACAGTTTCAGCTCCCAAAAAGGGGAGAAGCTCTGTCCATCCTTGGGACAGTGCACAGGAATCTGTGGAAATGCCCGTGTGTGCCTCAGGGTCTGAGTCCCTGGTAAATCCACTCCAGCCTGCCCTGAATTCCCCTGCCTGGGCACTGCCTGCTCCTGCTGTTGCACCCCTGTTCCCCAGCCCCTCGTGTGCAGCCCCTGCTCAATATTTCCACACTTTTCCCTCTCTTCTGGTGTGCACATTCAGAACCCAAACATTCTTTCTGGGAGGTTCCAAAGGGCTGCAGATTTTGTTCAAGAAGGACGGTCCAGGTCAGTTGTTGAGCAGATTGTTGTGGGATTCACATTAGCTCTGGGGCTGTCTCAGTCCCTTGGGCAAAGGGACAAAATTATCAATTGCAGCGTTTCCGGACTTGTTCCCTCACAACTGCCCCTGCAGGGGGGTTTCCAGCCAGCCCTGCTCTGAAAACCATCAAAGGCCCTCTCAGAGCCGCTGCTTGGGCTCCCTTTGGGTTTTGTGCTTCTTGCAGGGCTGAGCAAACCACAGGCAGGCCTTTTTCCACCCACAGAATTCTCACCTCTGCAGCAGCTCTAAAGCTGCCAGAATCAAAGCCAAGGGGGCAGGGGGGACCCTCAGGTGCTGGCTGCCACCTGGGGCTGTGCAGAGCAGGGCTGGGCAATGGCCATCCCTGTGCAGTGGGGCTGGGCCATGGCTGGGCCCCAGCCTTGCATTGACAGGGTCCCCAGGATGTGCCACCCCAGGGACAGGCACCCGGTCAGGAATGTGCAGGGACATTTCTGGAACTGCCACACCCTGTGACAGGACCTCCCATGGCAGGAGGTGTCACCCTCTGGGACAAGACCCTTCCAGAACAAGTCCCCCCCCCGGATGTGCCCCCCCAGGAGAGAAACTCCCCCCTTTCCCATCTGACTCTCAGCACAAACGGCCTCTTCTTTCTTGTCCAAGAAAAACAACGTGAAAACGTTGTGGGGGCACAGCACAACACCTCCACCCCCCACAGCCTGCCCACCCATCCCTGCACTCCCTGCTTCCCATTTTTCCCCTCCCCTGGGTCCCCCAACCCATTCCCTACTCGGGTGCACCCCAGAATTGCTGAGTCAGGAACTGGGGCTGAGGGGATATGACAAAAAGTAAGGAGAATAAGGAAAAAAAGAGAAATAAAGAGAGGAAAAAGTCAGGGGCAGGGGAGGATACAGAGGCAGGGCTACCCAGGATCCCCATGCAATGCCTGACCAGGAAATGAACACTGCAGGGGTGATTTTGCGGGGCCCTGAGTCACCCCAAAATCTGAGGCACCCACGGAAGGAGCTGTGACCCCCCGTGCCACCCCAGCCACTGCCCATCCCTGGCACCCCCATTCCCCTGGGACTCCAATCTTGGGACCCAATTCCCTTCTGTCCCCCCTTCCCTGAGACCCCCATCCCTGGACTGGAATTCCCCAGGATCTCCAACCCCAAGGAACCCCACCCTGGGTAATTCCAGACCCTGGGATACCCCTTCCCTTGGGGACCTTGATTCCCCCAGGGCCCCCATTCTCACAGGGACCCCCTTTCCCCTGGCACCCCCATGCCATGGCCCCCATCTCATGATCACAAATTCCTGGAGGCCACATTGTTCTGGGCCCCTCATTCCCACGTCTGAGTCTACCCAACCCTTGGGACCCCCATTTCCATGGGACCCCCATCCCTGGGCATCCCATTCCCCTTGACACCCATCCCTGGCTGCCTACACAGCCTCAGACTCCAAATTCTGGCAACACCATGTCCCCACCATGTCCCACCATCCCCCTCCCCATTTCCCCAGACTATGCAGCCTTGTCCCCAGCCTGTCCCCAGCTTGTGGCCACCCTGCCCCCAGCAGGGGCCACCTACACGTGAGGACAAGACCTAACCTCACTTCCTTCCCCTTCATCCGAAGAGCCGCCAGCCAGGGGAGCGGTGGCCACAGCAGCGAGTGACAGCCAGTGCACATGGCTGGGGACACCGGGATGGCCGGGAAGGTGGCGCTGCTCCTGTGGGGTGAGTGCCCCGGGCACGGGCCTGACACCCCAGGGATGGGGCCTGGTGAGGCAGAGACTGGTGGGGAGGGGGCACAGGGGGGGCTGAGGGGTCCCCTGAGGTCCCCAATGGCAGCAGAGCCAGAGCAGAGCATGGACCCCAGTGTGACCAGAGATTTGGGGGGGCTTTAGGGACAGAAACAGGGGAACTGAGATGTAGAACAGGAACAAGGGGATAGAGATGTGGGGACAAGGATATGGCAGAAGGAGCCTTGGGGCTTGGATAGCTGTGGGGACAGGGATAGGGGAGCAGGGATGCTGGGACAGCGAATAGGGCCACGTACCATGCAGATGGGCCATGGGGACAGGTGCCATTGGAATGGGATCATGGGCACAGGGCCATGGGGACTTGGCCATGGGGACAGGTGCTGTAGGGCTGGTGGAGGTGGCCAGTGCAAACACAGGATGTCCAGTGTCCCCATGACCCTCACCCAGCCCTGTCCCTTCTCCCTTCCAGCCCAGACCCTCAGCCTTGCTGGTGAGTCCTCAGGGGATGCCAAGGCCCCACCCCGCTGTCCCCAGCCCCAGGCTGGCCCTGGAAGGCTGGTGTCCCCTGTCACCCACAGGTGCCCAGACACCCCAGATCCTGGTGGATCCTCCCTGGAGATCGGCGGTGCTGTGGGACCGGGTGACACTGACCTGCCTGGGCTCGGGGACTGCCGGTGCCACCACCTGGTACAAGGATGGGCAGCGCTGGGGGCAGGAGGGAGGCAACAACTTCACTGTCACTGAGAGTGGCACCTACACGTGTGACAGACCCGGCAGTGGGCTCAGCCCCCCCTTGAATGTCTCAGATGGTGAGGAAGGTTTGTGTCCCCAGCTTGGCACTCACGGGAACCCCAAGGATGCTGGATAGGGTCTACTCCATGGGTCACCCTCTGGTGTGACTACAGACTGTCCCCTACACACAGGGACATCCCAGAGCATCCCACTATGGGGGGACCCTCATGTTGAAATTGGGGAAACCTGGTCT
This sequence comes from Calcarius lapponicus, assembly GCA_039654755.1. Taxonomy (NCBI): domain Eukaryota; kingdom Metazoa; phylum Chordata; class Aves; order Passeriformes; family Fringillidae; genus Calcarius; species Calcarius lapponicus. Next base: position 71,476 of record JBBFKN010000168.1, read on the forward strand.
GCTGGCTTTGACCCAATATGGGGGTCTCGGTGACTTCAGGACCCTCCAGACCCCTGTGATGTGATGGCACCCCTCTGCCCCCCAGACCAGCTGGTGCTGCAGGTGCCAGCGCGGGCACTGCTGGAGAGGCAAACGCTGACACTGCGCTGCCGGTACAGGCGGGACAAGTCGGTCACTTGGGTGTTCTTCTACCACGAGGAGACAGAACTGAGGGGACTCGACAATGGGACCGAGCTGTCCTTGTCCCCTCTGCAGCTGAACCACAGAGGCCGCTACCACTGCAAGGCCTGGGTGAACGACGGGGTATCACGGGGATGGGAAGAATCAGCCCCGGTGACAGTGACAGTGCATGGTGAGCATCTCACAGCTGCCACCCCAACAGCCCCACAGCCCTTCCCCAGGGACTCGGGGTCACTGTGCCCACAGTCCCCCATCTCCTGCCCTAAGCTCATCTGGGTGCCAGTGCTGAAGGGTCCCCCCGAGCCCACCAAGGGGTCTCCCCTGACTCTCAGCTGCCTCAGCACCCCCAGCCCCCTGCGGCCCCGAGCCCCCCTCCTGCACGTGTTCTACCGGGACGGGCAGGTGGTGGGGGGCCCGCAGGGGTCCCTGCAGCTGCTGGTGCCCACTGTGGGGGTCTCCCACTCGGGGAATTACAGCTGCCAGGTGTGCTCCGAGGGGGGGGGCTTTGCGTAAGAGCACCGCCCGGCTCTGCATCACGGTGCACAGTGAGTGCGGGGATGGGCACGGGGAGCCCCCAAAGCCTCCTTGTGTCCCCTGCCTGGGCACCTGCAAGTCCCCCCTGGCACATTTCTTGGGTTCCCCAGCCTCTGTCCTTTTTCCCATCACCCCTCCGTGGTGTGACCCCATCTGTGACATCCCCCATCCCACCCATCCCCTTCATCCCTATCCTCATACTGGCTGCCAACCCCTCCCTCCACCCTCAGCCCTTTCTGTGTCCCTGCAGTGCCCGTGGCCAATGCCACCATCACCCTCGTTCCCCTGTCACACCAGCTGCACCCAGGTGACAATATGACCCTGCACTGCTCAGTGCAGGTGGGCTCAGCCCCTGTCACCTTCACCTGGCTGCACAATGGGCAGGAGGTGGCCCAGGGTCCCCTCCTACAACTCAGGGCCATTGATGAAGGACACTCCGGCACCTACCAGTGTGTGGCCACCAACCAGCTGGATGGGCACCAGGCACTCAGCTCAGAGCTGGCACTGAAGGTGACACCGTGGGAACACAGGGATACAGGTGAGGTTACACAGGGTCACCAGGGAGTGCAGGAGCCCTGGGGTGATGGGTGACCCTGATGTGTCCCCCTCTGTTTCTTGCAGTGGCTGCAGTGGTTGGTTGGGCCCTTTTCTTCCTGCTCCTGCTCGTGGGTGTCATTATGGCCTGGCACCAGTGGCACCGTGTGGGTGGGTGATAATGGAGGGACAGGGGTCCCAGGGAGCTGTAGAGGCCCCCAGAGTTGGGGAGCAATAGGGCAGCACCCACAGCCCCAGAATTGTAACCTTGGCTGAGAGTCCTGTAGGGTTTGGGGAGATGCTGGAGGGTCCTGCAGGAATGTTGGGGGTTCTTTCACGGGCCCTGGGGGTGTTTGGGGGGGTCTCTGTCCCTGGTGGGCTTTGGGTTCTGGACGATGAGTTGGTTGGGGGCACTGGGGAGGTTCATGCATTCTGGGGGGCTCCAGAGATGCTCGGGGCTCCTGAGGGAAATTGAGGGTCCTGTAGGGGTCAGGAACCCTGAGAAGCATCAGGGCCCTGGGGACCCCGCAGTCACCCCTCCCCTCTTTCCTCTGCAGTTGCCAGGAAGCACCAGAAAAGGTGAGTGGGGGTGTCCAGCCATTACTCCGCCACCTCACAACTCTCCATCCCTTCCCACACATCCCCTTTATCCCCACAGGGCCCCCCCTGAGGCCCTGGCCCCTCCACAGGAGGGGGAGGTGCTGTACACCCATGTTGTGAGCAGCAAACAGGCGCAGCGTGAGTACTGTGGATGGGGGGGGCAGTGACCCATCACCCACTGGTGTCACCCCCACCTTGGTCTCCACAACCAGTGTCTCTTGCAGGGCTCCCCCACATCACTGTCCCTCAGGCACCTCAGGTGACCTACGCGGAGCTGCGGGGACCCCAGGAGCGACCACGGGAATCCAGTGACATCAATGAGATTGTGCCATGACACTGGGGGAACTGGGGGCCACTGGGGTCCCCAGGTCCCCACCCATGGGCACCCACTCGTGTGTTTGCTGCCACCAAAACTGCCCCTCTCTTTGTCCCCCCGGCACAAAGATCCCAAAGAGCTGAGAGAAGAACAATTTCCTGAAACAGCAACCAGAGAGAATAAAACCAACAGCAACAAGGTTCAGAGTCCAGAGGGTCACAACGGAATGATTTCCTGGGAAAACTCCCAAAACGGAGGCAAATCCCAGATGATTCCCCCACAATGTTTCCTTCACCAGAGGAACCTGGAAGGGCCCTGGACCTTCCTTGCTCTGATGGCCCAAGTGGCCTTCAGGAGGCTCTGGATTCTTTTGTCCCATGTCCCAAATCCCTCCCCTGCCGTGTTCCCCACACCAGGATGTCACAAAGGCCCTGTGGGAGTTCCAGAGATTCCCCCTTTGCCAGGGAAGTCAGGATCAGGCCATGGCACAGGGTGGGGTGTCAGAGACAGAAAAAGTTTGATGTCTTGAGACATTTTGGAACAGCTGTGTGTGGCAGGGGTGGGTCAGGCCTTGCTTTTGGTGAGACAGGGCCCTGTCTGTCCATCAGTCTGTCAGCTGTGGCACACTGGGTACAGTGTGACGCTCTGCCAAAGCCAGTGCCTGAGTGGCCTCATGACCAGAAGTGCCATGTGGGGAGAGGGCTCTTGGTGGCCCAACTGGCTTAAAAGGCAGAGCATGAGGTGGTCAAGTCCCTGACCCTTTCTTTCTTGCGGTGTCTGTCCCATATACACTGGAACCCAGGATTTGGCAACTAATTTAAATGAGAACTATGTGTCAGGAAAGTGGGAACACAGCTGGAATGGAAAGAAGACATATCTCTAACACTTTTTTTTTACTTTCAAAAATGATGGGGCTTCCAGGCCAAAGTGCAGGTAAAGGAATAACAGCTCTTTCCTGGAAAATTTATAAACCAGGACAGAACAAACAACACAAACCCAAAACTTTCCCTCCCACTCAGCGCTGTTCATTTTTGTGGCAGTTCTAACCGCGGCCAGCAGGGGGCGCTGCAGGGAGCACTCCCGGCCAGCAGGGGGCGCCCCGCTCCAGCTCCATCCCCTCAGGGGCCATGGCGGCCTCGGACCACAGGGAGGAGGGGAAATCGCTCCTTTTGCAAACTCACGGGCACCAATCACTCCCGGCACCACCACCGGCAGCGGGCAGAAGCCGCCAAGGCAGCAGGTTGGATCCCAGTGCCCACTGGCAGCGTAGCAGTGTCCCGGGGCCAGGCACACGCCCTGCGCAACACCCGGGACTGCTCTCCATGATCCCGAACGGAAGGAAGGCAGCGCCTGACCTCAGGCAGGTTTCGGGTCCACAGCAGCACCTCTGGTGGCTTTACACCACAATTCCTGCAAACCCTCAGCCTTTCACTCAGGTGAGGAGGGCAGGGATGGAGCAGCTTTGGGGACACCTGGAATCCACACAGTGTCACTCCCCAGAGCTCCACCACGGCCACGGGCAGAGCCACTGCTCAATATTTCCACACTTTTCCCTTTTATCTGGTGGCCACAGCCCGAACCCAAACATTCTTTTCATGAGGTTCCAGAAGGCTGCAGGTTTTGTTCAAGAAGGAGTGCCCCAGGTCAGGTTGGTGAGCAAATTGGTGTGGGATTTGCAGTAGTGCTGGGGCACTGTCAGACCCTTGTCAAGAAGTGCAAACAATCAACTGCTACATTTCTGGAGTGGTTCCCTCACAACTGCCCCTGCAGGGCCGGTTTCAAGCCAGCCCTGTTCTGAAAACCATCAAAGGCCCTCACAGAGCCACTGCTTGGGCTCCCTTTCGGGTTTGTGCTCTTTGCAGGGCTGAGCAAACCACAGCCAGGCCTTTTTCCCCCACAGAATTCTCACCTCTACAGCAGCTCTAAAGCTGCCAGAATCAAAGCCAAGGGGGCAGGGAGGACCCTCAGGTGCTGGCTGCCACCTGGGGCTGTGCAGAGCAGGGCTGGGCAATGGCCATCCCTGTGCAGTGGGGCTGGGCCATGGCTGGGCCCCACCCTTGGATGCTACTGGGTTTAAGGAGCAGGAGTTTGGGAGCTCCTTCCTGCCTGGGGTCCATTCCTGAGCTGCTCTTGCTGGCTCAGATCCTGCAGGGGACAAGCAAGAATGGAGAAGTCTGGGCCCTTCCAGAGTGGCCATCCCCCAGGACAAGAGCCCCTTGTCCAGCATGTGTCCCCCCTGGGACAGGATCCTCCCATGACAGGAACCACTTGTATGTGCCCCCCAAGGACAGAACCCCCCCCACAAAGTGTGTGTGACACTCAGCACAAACGGCCTCTTCCTTCTGCTGCAGGAGAGAGAAAGTGAAATGTTGGGGGGCGGGGGGGGAGAAGGCTGGAAACCCCCATCCCCCACAGCCTCCCCAGCCCTCCCTGCAGACCCCTCACCCCTGCTCCCCCCACCCTGGGCTTCCCCCAACTCGTTTTCTGCTCACGTGCAAACCAGGATCATCAAGGCACAAACTGGGGGCTTGTGAAATTGAGGGGTAAAATGATGGAAATGGAAAAAAAGAGAGGGAAAACTCACTGGGGGCTGGGGGAGCACAGACCCAGAGCACCTCAGAATCTGTCTGGGCTGACCCCCAGGCTGCTGGCACCTTGTGGGGGCTGTGCTTGCCCCTGGGTCACCCCAAAATCTGAGGCACCCAGGGAAGGAGCTGTGAACCACGGGCTCACCAAGCCACTGCCCATCCCTGGCACCTCCATTCCTCTGGAAATCAAATCATGGGACCCCCATTTCTTGTGTCCCTCCCCTCTGCAACCCTCATCTCAGTACTGACATTCCCCAGGATCTCCATGGCCCAGCACCCCATTCCCAAGGAACCCTCTCCTGTTCATTCCATCTCCCGAAATCCTCCTTCCCCCAGGACCTTCATTCTCCCAGGACCCCCATGCCCACAGGAACCCCCATTCCCCCAGCATCCCCATCCCATGACCCCAAATCCCTGGAACCCACATTCCCCTGGGATTCCCATCCCTGAGTCCCCCCTGTGACAGTGTTCACAGGGGTTCTTGGGTGAGGGAAGAGACGAGCATCTGACTCCATGTTTCAGAAGGCTTGATTTATTATTTTATGATATATATTACATTAAAACTATACTAAAAGAATAGAAGAAAAGGTTTCATCAGAAGGCTAGCTAAGAAAAGAATAGAATCAGAAAGAATGATAACAAAGGTTTGTGGCTTGGGGCTCTCTGTCCGAGCCAGCTGGGCTGTGATTGGCCATTAATTCCAAACATCCACATGAGACCAATCAAAGATCCACCTGTTGCATTCCACAGCAGCAGATAATCAATGTTTACATTTTGTTCCTGAGGCCTCTCAGCTTCTCAGGAGGAAAAATCCTAAGGAAAGGATTTTCATGAAAAGATGTCTGCGACATGTCACCTTTTTTTATTTAGTAACATTAAAAAAGAAAAGTGTTTGTAATTTCGTCTGCTCTACCCATGCAGAGGAAAGAACAAACACTTGACACGTTATCTGTTGCCAATCAAAACCTCAATCAAGTGCTGACGTGGAATGATCAGGGAAATTCTTCAGCTGTAGAACATAAAATTCTATCATATCACTAAAACAATCTTACAATATAAGAAAATGCAAAACAATGCAAAGAAAGTTCAAGTCTGAACAGCTGAGTTTCAGGAAAAATCCATGGACTGAAGATGTTCCTCTTTGACATCTCTGAAAGTCCCCTTTTTGTCTGAAACATGCTTGCAGAATCCTGAAACAAAGAACTGCTAAAGAAAAATCCATCAATAGTTATCAAAAATCCATTGCCAGTCATCATTTTGAGAAAATTTCTGGAATGTCTTGGCCACAGCCCTTTATTGAACAACTTGGGCTGATGCTAATTTTTTGCTCTTCAATGCTGCTGAGCTGCTACCAGCTCTTAAAACTCTTTTTATTTAATTTTCTTTTTTCCTCGGAAAGAGCAGCAGCAGCAGGGGAGCCTGAGAGGAGGCCCTGGGGGGCCCTGGCCCTCTTGGAAGGATCAGGAACCCCAGACCTGGCCCACAGAACGGTGGCCCAGGTCCTGACGGGGGAAGCAAAGCCCCCAAACCCAACAGCCGGCTGGGCAGTGGCCCTGGCCCAGGGAACCGAGCCAAACAGCCCAGACCCGGCCTGTGAGGTGGGCTCTGTGTTCCCACAACCCGGCACCCTGCTGCCAGTGCAATGGCAGAACGAGTGACCAAACGCTTCCTCGCTTTAGCACCACCGGTGAACACCGGTAGTTGGGAAACAGAAGCTTCCTCGAGTATCTTCATCTCAGGTCCGGGGATGCTTTTTCCCCACAGCAAGTGAGCAATGGTCGCTTTCTGCTGTTTCCTCTGCCTCTGCAATGCAAATGCAAAAGGTGTTCCTCCCTTCTGCCTCCCGGTACCACCCCCACCCCCTCCGGGCTGAGGACCAGAGGCGGAACTCCCGGGAGCCGCCTCCCCCTCGCCGCTGGGGCGTGCGAGGGACAGCAGGGATCTCTGCAACCTCCAAAGCGGAACCACCAGCCAAACACGCACCAGCCTGCGAAAAACGCTGAGTTTGAAAGCAGGCAGCCGGGCTGTGCCCGCAGTCAGCTGTCAGGCCATGCCTCCGCCACGGAAGGAGAGGCCGACACCCCCTTCCCCTGTCCCAGCTCCCCGCGCAGGGGCAGCCCCGGGACAGCCCGAAAAACTCGGGGGGGGAGGCACGATGGATGCAGGAGGTGCTGCTGGGGGCGGCGGGACTGCAGGTGACTCTGATGAGGGTCCCGCGGGCTCAGCGCCGTTTTCAGCATCACCTTGAACTGGGACCGGCTCGGCGGAAGGCAGTGAGGCCGCCGGGGGGGCCGGTGAGGGCGGTGCTGCTTGCTGATCGCTGTTCTCAGCTGCAACCTCCTCCATCGGCACGGTGGGCGAAGGCGGGGCCACCGTGCCCGGAGCCCCCACAGGCTCTGCCGGAGGGGTGACCGCGGGAGGGGCTGTGGGGCCCGGCACAGGGTCGGCCCTTGGGGCATCCGCAGGCGGCGCAGCCTCGGACACACGCTGCCGTTGATCCCCATTGTTGTCAATTGCGATGCCTAGCAACACAGGCGAAGCCGCGGGAAGCGGTGCTTCTGAGATTGGAACGCCGACAAACTCTGCTGGGGCCGGCGGGGCCCCGGGGACCAGCGCTGGCCGCGGCGCTGCATGGGGTGGTACCCACGGGGCTGGGTCCGCAGTGCTGGCCGGGGCAGCGCAGCCCACTCAGATCTCAGTTTCCCCCTGAAGGCAACGAGGGGGGAGAAAAGACAGCTCTGTTTGAGCATGCTCCAAAGGCACAGAAAAAAACTCTTCTTCGGCTGCGGGCAAAGCCTCGCACCCCGCTGCGATTCAGCGGGGCTGGGAACCATCAGGTTTTCTTCCTGCAGAGGGTCCTCTCTTGGGGGATCTGGGGGAAACGGGGCTTGCCCCCTGCAATCGGCAATCCATTGAAATGAAGCTGCTTTCCATTTCAAAACTGGGAAGAGCGTCCTGAATGACGGATGAATCTGAGGATATCCAAGTCCCCAGTCCACAGCATCTTCAAAAATGGATTCCATGCATTCCCATATGTACATATCAAGGACATAGAGCACATTCGTGAAAAAGCCATGGAACTTTGCCCATCAGAAAAACTCATAGAAATGTCTCTTCACCATAGGAACTCTGTCCTCATGACCCCATTTTTGCCAGAGGGAAATCAGTTTCTCCTCCTAGGGGGAGAACGGAACCTCTGCCTCCGTGGGCACCCTCTCCCACATGTGCAGCCACATTCTGTGAAGGGCAGCATCGTCAGGAAGGAAAGAGTTAACAGTACCTTGTGACAGTGTCCTCAGGGCTCCAGCAGGCTGCTTGGTGCTGCTAAGCTTTCCAGACATGTTCTTTAGAGGCTTTTCAAAAGGTTCTCTTTGTGGTCAGCCTTGGCTGTGAACTCTGTCAAAATTCAGGATCTTCAGTTCTTCAGCTCCTGGCTAGAATCCACTTCTGTGGTCACTTGTGAGGTGACCATCAATGCCACACACTCGGGCTTTACCCAGTGTAGCAATGCTCCTCTGGGGTCTCACCAAGTGATGGGTTCTTCCTCAGTCACTTGGGGTCACCATCTGTGACCGTGTTCACAGGGGTTCTTGGATGAGGGAAGAGACCGAGGATCTGACTCCATGTCTCAGAAGGCTTGATTTATTATTTGATGATATATATTATATTAAAACTATACTAAAACAATAGAAGAAAAGGTTTCATCAGAAGGCTAGCTAAGAATAGAACAGCAAAGAATGATATCAAAGGTTTGTGGCTCGGCTCTCTGTCCGAGCCAGCTGGGCTGTGATTGGCCATTGCTGTTGCATTCCACAGCAGCAGATAATCAATATTTATATTTTGTTCCTGAGGCCTTTCAGCTTCTCAGCAGAAAAAATCCTAAGGAAAGGATTTTTCATAAAAGATGTCTGTGACAGGGTCCCAGGGCCCTAACTCCTCTCAGGATTCCTGAACTCTCATAGGACCTCAATTTCCCACAGGACCCCCAAGCATCCCTGAAGTCCCCCAGAATTCATGAACCTCTCCAGTGCCCCTGATCAACCCAGTCTCAGGAATCCAAAGCCCGGATGGGACAGAGATGCCCTCAAACACCCCCAGGCCCCCTGAAAGAACCTCCAACATCCCTGTAGGACCCTCCAGCACCTCCCCAAACCCAACAGGAATCCCAGCCAAGGTCACAATTCTGGGGCTGCCTTATGTCTCCCCAACTCTGGGGGCCTCTACAGCTTCCTGGGACCCCCATCCCCCCTTTGTCACGCACCCACATGGTGTCACCGGTGCCAGGCCTGTGGTGAGCAGGGACAGGCGAACGGAAGATGTCGCGATGTCACGGAAAGTTACAGGAATGTCTTCTCCCCCCAACCCCAGAGATAGGGATCACCCTGGAATGTAGCCAAGCCTGTAAGCCCCTCTAACATAGAAGCTAGTAACTTTCCACTCACACTAACCCTAGAAAATACTGTAAGACCACCCTCCTGATGTAGAGAAGTCCCTTAGTCTATAAAACCCCTTGAGATGAGATAATAAACGCCTTTGTACACCTATGGGTGTAGCGTCTGTCACTGGCCCGAGCGACTGCGGGAGGGTCGCTGTGCTGCTTTTCGAAACCAGGTCGCCTGCCTTCCTGCTGAAGGCAACAAAGTGGTGCCAGGACCCAGGACGATAAAACCCTTGGGGGACGGGATTCTCCTGGACGAAGAGACAGCAGCCACAGTGGCGGGAACGACTGTGGCGAGAAGGGGGACGCCCTGGGACCAACGAGGAGCATGGAAGCTACCGTTAAGGTCGTAAGCATGATGTCTGATCAGTGGGGAATTAAATGCAAACTCAGGAATCTTAACCTCGCCATTGCGGGGCTCCTAGAGCTTGGGGCTATTAAGCGGCCCGGGGATATATTGCATTCAGAGGTGTGGGAGAGATGTACTGTTGCCCTGGCGGAAGACACAAAATCCACAGGCAGTGGCAGGTGTCTTAAAGTGTGGGGGAAGGTAGAAATTGCCCTGCATAAGGCTTTAGAGGAGCAGGAAACATGGGACATGGCGCGGTCGCGTTTACTGATTACGTCACAGCCGGGGGGAGGTGCGACCACGCAAACCGCGTCTGAGACCGATCCAATTACAAACGGAGACATGCGGGGGCTGAGTGCGCCCCATCCCTCCCCAAGCCCAAGTCCAGACCCCCTGGAACCTCCAGGGGATCCTCCGACCCTCCCGCAGGACCCGCCCGGTCCGGACTCCCCCGTAGAAACACTCAAGAAAACCGCGGCCCCACCAACCATTCCTGCACCACCAACTGCCTTTCCGGCACGGGCAGCAGAGTATCGCGTGCGATCCTTTGGGGGGAGCTGGCAGAGGACGCCCGAAACGCCGAGAAAGCGGCTGGCGCGGACCCGCAGGCGGCGGCGGCTTCCCGCGCTCCTTATCCATTTGAAAATGGCGCCGGTGACCGCGGGGAGGGGCAGAGCCTGGGAACTCGTGGCGGGAAGAGCCCAGAGACCCGGATAATCACGGATGCGCATGCGCGGGGGGGCGGCAGGGGGTGGGTATTCGATCGAGAGCCGTGCCTACTGCTGCCACCATATAAGGGAGAGATCCCTCCCTGCGGGGGGCAGGACGAACCAAGGGGGCGGGAGCGGTACCGCCCCCGAGGGGAGGAGCGGGGTCGAAGCCGAACAAAACGGCAGGGGAGACCGGAAGTCTTTCGCCACTCTTCTTCCGGCTCTGAAGGGAGCTACAGCTCCTCAGAACATTCCATGGAGCCGACCAGGTCCAGCAGCGACTTGGAGATAGAGAGAACAGAATTAATGCAGTTTCAGGCGAAAGCGAATAAAGTTTTAAACAAGGTCGGGAACCAGTCGCAATACAAACTCACTGACTGGGGAAAAATAAAGATAGCCTGCGCGGACTGGGCGCCCGCAGCCATGGTGCACGCTTTCCCAGTAAGAACCACGGGACCCCAGGGCAACCAGCAAAGAATCTATACCCCGATAAATGCTAAGGATATTCAAACAATTGTTAAAGCCATTACAGAAAAAGGAATTAATTCAGGGGTAGTTTCCACTCTCATGGATAGTCTTTTTAGCAACGACGATCTGCTTCCTTTTGATATTGTACAAATAAGTCGTATGCTTTTCGATGGGGCAGGACTAATCGTGTTTAAAGAGGAATGGAGCGACCACTGCGTCACGGCGCTCGCCCAAGCAGCAGGGGCAGGGCAGCCCCTGCACGGGTCTAGTCTGTCCCGGTTGCTAGGGAAACATGATGACGTAGTAACGCCACAGCAGCAAGCGGCGCAGCTGCGAGTGGAGGAAGTTAAGGCAACGCCTCGAGCGGCTAGGGAGGCTATTCACGCTACCTCGAGAGTCGTGGCGAAACCCACACCATGGTCGACCGTAAAGCAGGGGGAGAGTGAAGGCTTTACTCAGTTCGTGGACTGGCTTCAAGCTGCAGTGGACACCTCCACCCTGCCTGCGGCTGCGAAAGGTCCCATAGTGGCAGATTGCCTGAGACAGCAGTGTAACACTGTCACAAAAGATATCTTGCGTTCCCTGCCTGCAGGAGCTAGCTTGGCTGACATGATTAAGCATGTTGTCAGGGAGGAACAGCTGACACCCATTCAGGCAGCCGTTCATAGCCTGACTAGTGCCATGGCTTGCTTCAAATGCGGTCAAGCAGGTCATGTCGCAGGGAGCTGTCCTCACCCGGCACAGCTTCCCCTGGCAACACCCTCGCTTCAGCAACGCCCGAGAGGGATCTGCTGTAGCTGCGGGGAGAATTGTGAGTTTCTGTTTACAGGAGAAACATGACCCACCCCAAAGCCCTGCCCACAAATGTCACCGACATCCCGACCGGGGATGCAGAAGCCTTCCAGATAGGCCATTCAGCCGTGTTGGACTCGGACCCAATCCTTCGCATGTTAGAAGCTACCTATCTATCCCTGAACGAATCTAACCCTAACCTGACAGACTTCTGCTGGCTCTGTTACGATGTCAAACCCCCTTTTTACGAAGGAGTCGCTTTAGATGCCCCTTTTAGTTATTCCACAGCCGAGGCCCCTTCCCAATGCAGGTGGGACACACCCCGCAAAGGAATCACCCTGAGTCAAGTCACAGGTCGAGGCAGATGCTTTGGCAATGCCACCCTAGCTAAGCGGAAAGGCAACGTTTGCACTGAAGTGGTCGAGCCCGACGGAAAGAACAACAAGCGGGTAGTCCCATCCGCATCGGGGATGTCGGTTTGCCAAAGGACTGGTGTGAGTCCCTGTGTGTTTCTTGCCAAATTCAATGACTCTAACGACTTTTGTGTCCAAGTTCTGATCGTTCCTAGGGCCCTGTACCACTCCGACGAGGAGGTGTACCACCTCTTTGAAGAACCCAGCCGGCTCCACAAAAGAGAAATACTAACAGGTATAACTATTGCAATGCTGCTCGGCCTAGGAGCAGCCGGAACGGCGACGGGAGTGTCAGCCCTAGCAAGGCAACACCAAGGACTGTCCCAGCTGCAGATGACCATCAACGAAAATCTGCAGAGGATCGAAAAATCCATTTCCTTCTTAGAGAAGTCAGTCTCCTCACTCTCAGAGGTGGTCCCCCAGAACAGGCGAGGACTGGATCTCTTGCTCATGCAGCAAGGAGGTCTGTGTGCCGCCTTGAAAGAGGAATGCTGCTTCTACGCGGACCACACGGGAGTCATTAGAGACTCCATGGCAGAACTCCGAAACAGACTGGCTCAGAGGGAGAAAGACAGGGAAGCCCAACAGGGTTGGTTCGAATCCTCGTTCAATCAATCACCATGGTTAACAACCCTAATTTCTACCCTAGTAGGTCCACTGGCAATGCTACTTTTAGCTATCACCTTCGGACCGTGCCTGCTGAACAAGCTAGTCTCATTCGTTCAAAACCGCCTAGAACGGGCTAACATCCTGTTCGTAGGACGACAAGAAATACTGTGAATTCTACAGGGAACACTGCGAGTCACGAGATCTTCTAAACTTGCCTGGCAAACAATTACTCAGGTTTCCCAAACCCTTTTCCTTAGTCCAACCCCAACCTTCTACCTCGTTTCAGTGCCTATGTATATAACTACCCCATTCCTTTATTAAAAGAAAGGGGGGGGGGGGAGATGTGGTGAGCAGGGACAGGCGCTCGGAAGATGTCGCGATGTCACGGAAAGTTACAGGAATGTCTTCTCCCCCCAACCCCAGAGATAGGGATCACCCTGGAATGTAGCCAAGCCTGTAAGCCCCTCTAACATAGAAGCTAGTAACTTTCCACTCACGCTAACCCTAGAAAATACTGTAAGACCACCCTCCTGATGTAGAGAAGTCCCTTAGTCTATAAAACCCCTTGAGATGAGACAATAAATGCCTTTTGACTGTCTGCCCTATGGGTGTAGCGTCTGTCACTGGCCCGAGCGACCGCAGGAGGGTCGCCGTGCTGCTTTTCCGAAACCAGGTCGCCTGCCTTCCTGCTGAAGGCAACACAGGCCACAGTGACACCCACAAGCAGGAGCAGGAAAAAAAGGGCCCCACCAACGCCTGCCGCCACTGCAAGAAACAGAGGGGGACACATAAGGATCATCCATCACCCCAGGGGTCCTGCACTCCCTGGTGACCCTGTGTGACGCCCACCTTTGTCCCTGTGTCCCCATGTTTTCACTGTCAGTGCCAGCTCAGGGCTGAGTGTCCAGAACACGCGGTGCCCATCCTGTCCCAGCTGGTCGGTGGCCATGCACTGGTAGGTGCCCGAATGTCTCACACTGACTGCTCCAAGCTCCAGGATGGGATGCTGGGCTACCTCCTTCCCATCGTGCAGCCAAGTGAAGGTGACAGGGGCTGAGTCCACCTGCACTGAGCAGTGCAGGGTTACCTTGTCACCTGCATGCACCTGGTGTGCCAGGGGACCAGGATCGATGGTGGCATTGGCCACAGGCACTGCGGGGATACAGACAGGGCTGAGGCCACAGGGAGGGGCTGGCAGCCGGTGTGGGGGGATAGGGATGGGTGAGATGGGTGTGGTGGGGGATGTCGGGGATAGGGTCACACCACAGAGGGGTGAGGGGACAGAGGGCAGAGGCAAGGGGACACAAGGAAGATTTTAGGGGGACATGGAAGTGCCAAGCCAAGGGACCTGGGAGGACTGTGGGTGCTCCTCGAGCCAATCTCCACACTCACTGCATACCATGACGCAGAGCCGAGCACTGCTCTTCCGCATAGCTCCCCCTTTGGACCACACCTGGCAGCTGTAATTCCCCGAGTGGGAGACCCCCACAGTGGGTACCAGCAGCAGCAGAAACCCCTGCGGGCCCCCCACCACCTGCCCGTCCCGGTAGAACACGTGCAGGAGGGGGGCTCAGGGCCGGAGGGGGCTGGGGGTGCTGAGGCAGCTGAGAGTCAGGTGGGAACCCTCGGTGGGCTCGGGGGGACCCTCCAGCAGTGGCACAGGGAAGAGCTCTGGGAAGGAGAGGAGAGGGGGATTTGTGAGCCCGAGTCCCTTGGGAGGGGCTGTGAGGGTGTCCTGGAGGCTACTGTGGGGTGTGCACACTGCACTTTCACTGTCACCAGTGCTGACTCCTTCCACCCCCAGTTGTCCACCTAATCCCTGCAGCTGTATTGACCTCTGTGGTTCAGCTGCAGAGGGGACAGGGAAAGCTCGGTCCCATCGCGGAGACCCCTTCAGTTCTGTCTCCTCGTGGAAGGACATCAAGGTGACAGTGCGGTTCCACTGGCCATGGCAGCGCAGTGTCACCGTGTCCCCCTCCAGTAACGTCCGCGCCGGCACCTGCAGCACCAGCCAGTCTGGGGGACAGAGAGGTCCTGTCACACTCGATGGCACTGGGACCCCCCCATTGGGTCACACCGAGTGTACCAGGGGTCCCCAGTTCCAACATTGGGATCGCCCTGCTCTGGGATGTCCTCAGAGCAAGGGAGGGGCCCTGTTCTGACAGGAGGTGATCCATGGAGCGGAGCGCACCCAAAACCCTCGGCATCCCCATGGGTGCCAGGCTGGGGACACCCAAGGTCCCCTCACCATTTGAAACTCTCACGGAGGGGCTGAGCCCGGTTCTGGGTCTATTACATGTGTAGGTGCTGCTTAGGGTGACATTGAAGCGTTCAGGTCCCTGCTGCCACCAGCGCTGCCCATCCTTGTACCAGGTGGTGGCACCGGCAGTCCCGAGCCCTGGCAGGTCAGTGTCACCCGGTCCCACAGCACCTCCGGCCTCCAGGGGGGCTCCACGAGGAGCTGGGTGGTCTGGGCACCTGTGGGTGACAGGGGACAGCAGCCTGCCAGGGCCAGCGTGAGGCTGGGGACGTCGAGGTGGGGCCATGACATCCCCCCAGGACTCACCAGCGAGGCCGAGGGTCTGGGCTGGAAGGGAGAAGGGACAGGGCTGAGTGGGGGGTGGCACTGCAGGGACAGCAGCACCTGGACTACAGGGTGTGGGGGCTGTCCCCAGACTGTGCCCATAGGGACAGCAGTTCTTGTGGGAAAGTGTGTCTGGGTGGTCCCCAAAAGATTTGGAGAGGCAGGGGACATGTCTGTGTCACAGCCACCTGCGCACCACATCCCTGTGGCACAGACACCCTGGGAACAGGGACAGTGAGGCCAGCCTGGGCTGAGGCAGAACATGGGGACACTGTGGACACCCTGGGCAGAAGGACACCATGGACACAGCCCATGCTGGCCCAGGTCACACCCACCAGCTCATGATCCCATCCCCATGGCCACATCCTCACCGTTCTTGTCCCCTTCTGTCCCTGCATCTCAGTTCCCTCGTCCCTATGCCCAGAGCTACCTGAGTGCAAAGGTGCCAGTCTCCATATTCCTGTCCCCACATTCCCATCCCCAAATTCCTGCCCCCTATTCCTGTCCCCAAAGCCACCCTACATCCCCAGTCACTCCAAGGTCCACTGCGGGTAACATGGACTGGCACTCCTGGCCTTGGGGACCTCAGGGGCCCCCACAGCCCCCCTGTGCCCCCTCCCCATCCCTGGGGTGTCAGTCCCGTGCCCGGGGCACTCACCCCACAGGAGCAGCGCCACCTTCCCGGCCATCCCAGTGTCCCCAGCCATGTGCACTGGCTGTCACTCGCTGCTGTGGCCACCGCTCCCCTGGCTGGCGGCTCTTCGGATGAAGGGGAAGGAAGCGAGGTCACGTCCGTCCCCACGTGTAGGTGGCCCTTGGTGGGGGCAGGGTGGGGACAGGATTGGGGCAGGGTGGGCACTTTGTGGGATAGTCTGGAGACATAGTGGTGGATGGTTGCCAGGAGTGGGGGGCTCAGGGGATGTGGGGAACCAAGGTTGGGTGTCCAGCAGAATGGGGGTCCAGGGGAATTGGGGTCTCCATGCCTGGGGGCATTCTGGGATGGGGTTGCTGTAGGAACATGGTCCCCAGGGATTTGGGGTCATGGCATGTAGGTGCCAGGGTTGGGGATGCAGGGGGAAAGGGGACCCTGGGGAATAGGGGTTCTGGGGGAAGAAGCAGCCCATGGGATGGGATGAAGGCAATGGTGGTGCTGGGCAATGGCAGTCCTGGGATGGGGGTCCTGAGGGAGGAGAGACCAAGGCAATGGGGGTCCTACGGTTGGGTTCCCAGTGGAATGTGGGTGCCAGGGATGGGCATTGGCTGGGTGGGCACAGGGGTCACAACTCCTTCATGGGCTGCCTCAGATTTTGGGGTGACTCAGAACCCAGCAAAGCCCTCACCCTGGAACACTCCAGGGCTGTCCTGGGAGTCTCTGTGCCCCTGCCCCACTCACCCCTGGGTCAGGTCCCCTCATTTCCTGGCTCAGCCATCCCAGGCAACATTTGATGCCCAGTTGGTTCAGACAAAATTATACATCCAGAGAATAAAAGCAGAAATATTTCCCACACCAATATTTTCCCAATAAAGAACAAATTCAACAAAAATCAAACTGACAAGTATAAAATGATCTGCTTTGTAGAATCCATTGCTTTCCCAACAAGTCACTCCCAATAAAAACACAAACAAATCACAATGAAACGAGAATTTTTCATTTCTTTTAGCAGCCCCTTGGGGCATTCCCCAACAGCGTTTGCTTGTGGATAACACAGAGTGTGGAATCTCCCTGAGTGTCCAACAGCTTCATGGGATTGTTCCCTGCCTGCTGGGCAGCAACCCAGCCCCTAAGGAAGCCTTTTCTTGGGCCATATTTAGGAACTCTCCCCATTTTTCCTATTCCTGCACTGAAACTTGATTGACTTCCCATGGAGGAAGGGGGCAAGCTTTGTCCATCCTTGGGACAGTGCACAGGAATCTGTGGAAATGCCCGTGTGTGCCTCAGGGTCTGATTCCCTGGTAAATCCACCCCAGCCTACCCTGAATTCCCCTGTGTCCTGGTTTGAGAGGAAGTGACTTTTTGGGATGCTGTGGTCAAACCAATAGATGCTCAGATTTGAATCTTGGCACCTGGTGTGGCCACTAAAGACATAGATACGCCTCTGAGAATACAAGGAGTCAAAAGCAGAGAATTCCCAAGAAAACTTTCTCTTGGGTTCCAGTGGTGAAAGAAGTCAGACCTGCCCTGCCCGGCACTGGGCTGGGCAGGGGAGGGGAAGCCACGAGGCCCAGTAAAGTAAGGCCTTGGACAGAGAGGGGTGGTGAAGGCCTTTGCGAAATAGAAGAATAGAAGAACATTAGAGAGTCATCAAGCAGCACCCGCCCCCGGCCAAAATAAAAGAGAGAGAGAGAGAGACAGTGCTTGTGTCACCTTAAAATTTGATAACACAGCCAACCAAAAAAAAAAAAAAAAAAGAAAAAGTACAGCGAAAAATGCCTGGCAGGGCAGCCATAAGAGTTCTAGACAAGCAGAGCCTGAAATTTTTAACCCTTTTCTTAAATAAGAGAAACCTTACAAATGCTAATCCTTCTAAAATTAAATGACAAGAGCAACAGAGATGAGATAAAAAGAAATGAGTCACAAAAAAAGTAAAAAAGAATGTTGAGTAAGCAAAAGTGGGAGTAGCCTTTAGCTGGACTTTTCTTGTATAGCCATAGAAAAAACCGATTTTTTTTCCCTATAATTCACAAACTGCATTTAAAAAGAAGCAATAGCTAAGAGCCAAAAGAGTGCAGTGATGTTATGTAAAGAAGTGCACAAAAAGAGACGGCAAGTAAAAAGAATAGTAGTAGTGCCCCCTTCTTCAAAGTAAAAGATCTCTGTTCTCAAGATCCTTCAGCCCCAAGAAGTAAATGTAGAGAAAAATGTCCTGAAAGTAAAAGACTGTGCTTCTTTTAAAACTGAGCAAAACATCCTTAAAAGAAGAATCCTAAAAGCAGCTCTAGTCCATGCGCATTAGTGAGAACACTGAACATAGGAAAAGATGTCATGATAGCAAATGATCTCCAGGCAGTGCCATGTGTGACATAAAAACACAAGAAGTCTCAACTGTGTTTCCAAGAGAAGCCTATAGTACAAAGAATACTCCTCTCTCCTTAATGAACTGAGAATTAATTACCTAAAGAGTAGTGATAAAATGAAAGTTGATGATCTGAAAAGCAGATGGATTAAAAATTGAGTAGAGAGAAGAAGAATGTTTCTAGAAAGTTCTCATTCTGAGTTCTGTGGTTCTTTCTATATGTAGGTGTAAGTTAAAGCTTTTCTTCTTCATTCCTAAGTTAGAGCCTGCTTTGCTCTATTCCTAGTCACCTCTCACAGCAGACACCAAAGAATATATATTTTTATAGAAGCACGAGCACTGTGCCAGAGCCAAGCCATAACACCCTGCTTGGGCACTGCCTGCTCCTGCTGTGACACCCCTGTTCCCCAGCCCCTCGTGTGCAGCCCCTGCTCAATATTTCCACACTTTTCCCTCTCTTCTGGTGTGTACATTCAGAACCCAAACATTCTTTCCAAGAGATTCCAGAAGGCTGCAGGTTTTGTTCAGAAAGGAGGGTCCAGGTCAGGTTGCTGAGAACAGTGTTGTTGTCTTTGCAGTAGTTTTGTGTTTTTCTCAGTCCCTTGAGGACAGGGACAAAACGATCAATTGCTGCATTTCTCGACTGGTTCCCTCAGAGCTGTCCTTGCAGGGGTGGTTTCCAGCCAGCCCTGCTCTGAAAACCATCAAAGGCCCTCACAGAGCCGCTGTTTGGGCTCCCTTTGTGGTTTGTGCTTCTTGCAGGGCTGAGCAAACCACAGGCAGGCCTTTTTCCACCCACAGAATTCTCACCTCTGCAGCAGCTCTAAAGCTGCCAGAATCAAAGCCAAGGGGGCAGGGGAGACCCTCAGGTGCTGGCTGCCACCTGGGGCTGTGCAGAGCAGGGCTGGGCAATGGCCATCCCTGTGCAGTGGGGCTGGGCCATGGCTGGGCCCAGCCTTGCATTGACAGGGGTCCCCAGGATGTGCCACCCCTGGGACAGGCACCCGGCCAGGAATGTGCAGGGACATTTCTGGAACTGCCACAACCCAGGACAGGACCTCTCATGCCAGGATGCATCACCCCCTGAGACAGGAACCTCCCAAGACAGATGTGCCCCCCCAGGACAGAACCCCCTTCTTTCCCATCTGTCTCTCAGCACAAACGGCCTCTTCCTTCTTGTCCAGGAAAAGGAAAGTGAAAGAGTTTAGGTGACACAACCCAACACCTCCATCCCCCACAGCCTCCCCACCCTTCTCTGCAGCCCCTGCTCCCATTCCCCCCCCCCCCCCCCCAGCTCCTCCCAACCCATTCCCTGCTCAGGTGCTCCCCGGGATTGCTGAGCCAGGAACTGGGGCTGAGGGGACCTGGCACAAAAGTGAGGAAAATAGGGAAAAAAAGGCTAAAAAGACACAAAAAAGTCAAGGGCATGGGAGGCAAGAGGCAGAGCTACCCAGGACCCCATTGTGATACCTGCACAGCAAAGGAGCACCCCAGGGGGGCTTTGCTGGCTCTGGGTCACCCCAAAATCTGAGGCACCCAGGGAAGGAGATGAGAACCCTTTGCCCATGAAGCAGCTGCCCATCCCTGCAACCCCCTTTCCCCTGGGAACCCAACCATGGAACCCCCATTTCCTTATGTCCCCTCATCCCTGGGACCCTCATCCCTGTAGTGACATTCCCCAGGATCTCCATGGCCCAGAACCCCATTCCAAAGGAACCCTCTCCTGTTCATTCCATCCCCTGAAATCCTCTTTCCCCCAGCACCTTGGTTCTCTCAGGAACCCCATTCCCATGGGAATCCCCATTCCCACAGCATCGCCATCCCATGACCCCAAATCCCTGAAGCCCACGTTCCTCTGGGACTGCCATCCATGAATCCCCCCAGCCCTGACACCCCCAGACCCATGACTCCCCCTCCTCAGGAACCCCATTCTCCTGGACACACATCCCTGGCTCCCCAAACCCCCTGACTCCCCCACTCCTGGGAACCCCATGTCCCACCTTGTCCCACCCAGTGTTATTCCCTTCCTGTGCCCAGCCTGTGGCCACCCTGCCCCCACCAAGGGCCACCTACACATGAGGACAAGGCGTGACCTCGCTTCCTTCCCCTTCATCCGAAGAGCCGCCAGCCAGGGGAGCGGTGGCCACAGCAGTGAGTGACAGCCAGTGCACATGGCTGGGGACACCGGGATGGCCGGGAAGGTGGCGCTGCTCTTGTGGGGTGAGTGCCCCGGGCACGGGCCTGACACCCTGGGGATGGGGAGGGGGCACAGGGGGGCTGTGGGGTCCCCTGAGGTCCCCAATGCCAGCAGTGCCAGTCCATGTTACCCACAGTGGACCTTGGAGTGACTGGGGATGTAGGGTGGCTTTGGGGACAGGAATAGGGGGCAGGAACTTGGGGATGGGGTTCTGGGGACAGGAATGTGGGGACTGGCACCTTTGGGCTCAGGGAGCTCTGGGCATAGGGACAAGGGAACTGGGATGTAGGGACAGAAGGGGACAAGAACAGTGAGGATGTGGCCATGGGGATGGGATCATGAGCTGGTGGGTGTGACCTGGGCCAGCATGGGCTGTGTCCGTGGTGTCCTTATGCCTGGGATGTCCACAGTGTCCCCATGTTCTGCCTCAGCCCAGGCTGGCCTCACTGTCCCTGTTCCCAAGGCATCAGTGCCACACACAGCTGGCTGTGACACAGACATGTCCCCCTGCCTCTCCAAATCTTTTGGGGACCATCCAGTCACACTTTCTCACAAGAACTGCTGTCCCCATGGGGACAGTTTGGGGACAGCCCGCACACCCCATGGCCCTGTGCCTCTGTCCCTTCGGTGCCACCCCCACTGAGCCCTGTCCCTTCTCCCTTCCAGCCCAGACCCTTGGCCTCGCTGGTGAGTCCTTGGGGGATGCCATGGCTCCACCCCGCTGTCCCCAGCCCCGCACTGGCCCTGGCAGGCTGGTGTCCCCTGTCACCCACAGGTGCCCAGACCACCCAGCTCCTCGTGGAGCCCCCCTGGAGGCCGGCGGTGCTGTGGGACAGGGTGACACTGACCTGCCAGGGCTCGGGGACCGCCGGTGCCACCACCTGGTACAGGAATGGGCAGCACTGGTGGCAGCAGGGACATGACTGCCTCACTGTCACCGAGAGTGGCACCTACACATGTGACAGACCCGGCACCGGGCTCAGCACCCCCGTGACAGTCTCAAATGGTGAGGGCAGATCTTTAATGATCAGGGTGGCCCCTGACAGGTCTGGGGTGGGCTCCACTCCATGGGCAGCCCCACACTCCTCGTGTGGCGAGAGCCTGTCCCCAGGACACCTGGACATCCCAGTGCATCCCAGTGCAGCCAGATGTCCCTGGTGTCATGGGCACCCACCTTGGACCTGTCTCAACCCCTCAGTGGGATGGAACCCTCCTGTCCCACAGATGAGCTGGTGCTGCAGGTGCCAGCACGGGCACTGCTGGAGGGGGACACGGTGACACTGCGCTGCCGGGGATGGTGGAACAACATGGTCACCGAGGTGCGATTTTACCATGATGAGAAGGATCTGACGGGGCCCCTCAATAGGACCGAGCTGTCGCTGTCCCCTCTGCAGCTGCACCACAGTGGCCGCTACAGCTGCGGGGGCTTGGTGAGGTCCTTTATGTCACGGTCAGCAGCCGTGACAGTGACAGTGACAGTGCACGGTGAGTACCCCCATGGCTGGAACTCCAATCTCCTGACTGCCCCAAAGCCACTTCCCAGTGGAATCAGAGTGACAGTCCTCACCTCCCCTCTCTTTCCCTGAGTTCTTCTCGGTGCCGGTGTTGGAGGATCCCCCCCTAGCCCACTGAGGGGTCCCCCCTGACTCTCAGCTGCCTCAGCACCCCCAGTCCCCTGCGGCCCTGAGTCCTTTTCCTGCACGTGTTCTACCACACATGCTGTTGACCATTGTGGGCTCCCCCATTCGGGGAATTATGGCTGTGAGGTGCATTCCAAGAGCAGCACCGGGCTCCATGTCAAGGTGCGCAGTTAGTGTGGGGATGGGCAAGGGGACCCCCTCAGGTCCTCTGTTTGGGCACCTCCATGTCCCCCAGACACCTTTCCCGGGTCCTTCCATCACTCCCCTTGTCTCCTCACCCCTCTGTGGTGTGACCTCATCCCCGACATCCCCATCACACCCATCCCTGCCGTCCCTATCCCCCCACACTGGCTGCCAGCCCCTCCTTGTGGCCTCAGCCCTGTCTGTGTCCCCACAGTGCCCGTGGCCAATGCCACCATCACCCCTGGTCCCCTGGCACACCAGGTGTGTGCAGGTGACAACGTGACCCTGCACTGCTCAGTGCAGGTGGGCTCATCCCCTGTCACCTTCACCTGGCTGCACAACGGGCAGGAGGTGGCCCGGGGTCCGATCCTAGAGCTCAGAGACATCGATGTGGGACATTCAGGCACCTACCAGTGTGTGGCCACCAACCAGCTGGGACAGGACGGGCACCGTGTGTTCCAGGCATGCAGCCCTGAGCTGGCCCTGGAGGTGACACCTGGCTCACCCTGGGTCACAGGTGGGGTCACACAGGGTCACTGTGGGGTCCAGGACGCCTGGGGGTATGGGTGACCCTGATGTTTCCCCCTCTGTTTCTTGCAGTGGCCACAGGGGTCGGTGGGGCCCTTTTGTTCCTGCTCCTGCTCGTGGGTGTCATTGTGGCCTGGCACTGCTGGCACCGTGTGGGTGGGTGACAATGGTGGGGGACGGGGGTCCCAGGGAGCTGTAGAGGCCCCCAGAGTTTGGGAGTGATAGGATAGAACCCACGGGCCCAGAATTGTGACCGTGACTGGAGGTCTTGAAAATCTGGGGAGGTGCTGGAGGGCCCTGCAGGGATTTTAGGGGTACTTTAAAGAGCCCTAGGGGTGTTTGGGGGGTCTCTGTCCTTGCAGGCTTTGGGTTTTTGAGACTGAGTTGGTTGGGGGCACTGGGGAGGTTCATGGATTCTGGGGGGCTTCAGGGATGCTTTGGGTCCCCATGGGAGTTCGGGAATCCTGAGAGGGTTCAGGGCCCTTGGACCCCACAGTCACTCCTCCCCTGCTTCCATTGCAGCTGCCAGGAAGAACCAGGAAAGGTGAGTGGGGGGCTGAAACCACACTCTCCCATTTTACCCCAACCCCCAAGACCTCCCATTCCCTCCCCCACATCCCCTTTGTACCCTCAGGGCCCTCCCAGATCCCCTGGCGCCCCCAGAGGAGGGGGAGGTGCTGTACACCCACGTCGTGGTCACCAAGAAGGCAGGGGGTGAGTACGGGGGGGGACACACGCAGAGGGACACGTCACCCACGAGTGTCACCCCACCCAGATCCCACAGCCCATGTCTCTCGCAGTGTCCCCCCGTGCCACCACCCTCCAGCATCCCCAGGTGACCTACGCGGAGCTGCGGGGACCCCAGGGGCGACCGCAAGAACCCGGTGACATCTACAGGAATGTGCTGTGACACTGGGGGAAAAGATCCCAAAGGGCTGAGACAAGAACAATTTCCTGAAACAGCAGTGAGAGAGAATAAATCCAACAGCAACAAGGTTCAGAGTCCAAATGGTCACACATGGACAAATTTCCTGGGACAGACACAACCAGGAACAAACTCGAGTTTTTTCCCCCTGCACGTTTCCTCCACCAGAGGAACCTGGCTGGGCCCTTCACCTTCCTTGATCTGATGGCCCAAGCGGCCTACAGGAGGCTCTGGATTCTCTTGTCCCATGTCCCAAACCCCTCCTCTGCCGTGTTCCCCACACCAGGATGTCACAAAGGCCCTGTGGGGTTCTGGAGCCTCCCCCTTTGCCAGGGCAGTCAGGATCAGGCCATGGCACAGGGTGGGGTGTCAGAGACAGGAAAAGTTTGATGTCTGGAGACATTTTGGAACAGCTGTGTGTGGCAGGGGTGGGTCAGGCCTTGCTTTTGGTGAGACAGGACCTCATCTGTCCATCAGTCTGTGAGCCGTGGCACACTGGGGGCAGTGTGACGCTCTGCAAAAGCCAGCTCCTGAGTCGCCGCATGACCAGAAGTGCCAGCTGGGGAGAGGGCCCTTGGTGGCCCAACTGGCTTAAAAGGCAGAGCATGAGCTGGCCAAGTCCCTGACCCTCTCTCCTCATGGGGTGTTTTCATGGTTTGACACTGGCATTTTGCCAATGCCCCATGAAAATGCACTATCCCTGGTATCTGCTGTGAGATTTTGACCAGGAATAAGAAAGCAAGCAGGCTCTTACTTTAAAAGGAAAAAAAAAAAAAAACATTTATTAACTAAACTACAAAACCATAACTAAACTACACACAAAAGAAAAAAAAAAGAAAACACACAAGGAAAATTAAAACCTCACAAAAACACTCTCCTCTTCCTCCCCCCCCTAAATTCCCAATACAATACATCTTCCAAAATCACCAATTCTGGGTCCAGCACCACCCTTTACAATGCTCAACTTTCAGTTCCTCAAGAGGAGAGGGAGTCCTTCCATGCGTCATGGTGGCCTCTTCCTTCCATGTATAATGCTCTCACCATTACACATGGACCAAAGCTGCTTCTAGGGTTTCTCGTTTAAGGATGCTTTGTCCAGTTCCAGAAAAACACAGTCTCTCACCTTTGGGACATCTGTCCCCCCCATATTTTATATACCCCCTGGGGCTTGGGGGTACCCAAACTGAATCTTCTTTGGCTCTG
Organism: Calcarius lapponicus; assembly: GCA_039654755.1. Classification (NCBI taxonomy): domain Eukaryota; kingdom Metazoa; phylum Chordata; class Aves; order Passeriformes; family Fringillidae; genus Calcarius; species Calcarius lapponicus. Next base: position 96,281 of record JBBFKN010000168.1, read on the forward strand.
GGACATTTCTCCCCCTGGACTCAGTCTCTGTATCACACGGAAACATGGCTCTGTCCATGGCTACACAAAAGAGTCCAGCATAAAATGCCACTCCATCTTCTCCATTCCTCCAGCATCTCTCACTCTCTCTCTGGTCCAGACCTTCATCACTCGTCTAGGAAGGGTTAATGTTCTGTAAAGTTTTCATTGTCCAAGAAGGGTTAAAAACTCCTCCAAGCGGCCGGACTCCTGGCTGCACCCCCCCATCTCCTCAGCCGGGCTGCCTGCTGCCAGCACATGTTTACCAAATTTCAAGGTAACAGCCACAAGCACAGGCTGCACTCTCTCTCTCTGTCTGTCTCCAAGTGGGGGGAACAGGCTGCCCATTGCTTCCCGGCATTTCTTTACTTCTTCCTTCCACCCTTGGGGGGGCCAGGCCTACCTCTCCCGGGCCGGGCCGCATGGCTTTTCCCCTCCCCCGCCCAGCCAGCAACTGGGCGAGGGAGGCATCTTCTCTCTCTCTCGCCGAGTCCCAAGAGGAAGTGCCAGGAAGATAGCCCTGCTTTTAGGCTGTGTTCACAGAGGTGGATCCAATGTCTAGTGGTTAGGCCAGGTGGCAATATTCAAATCTGAACACTCATTGGCCTTTCCTTCAACATCCCAGAAATCCTGTTTCCGGGTCAAACCATCACAAGTGTCTGTCCCATGCGCTCTGGGACCCAGGAGCTGGCATCTCATTCAAACAAGAAATATCTGCCAAGGAATGTAGGAATGTTCCTGGAATGGATAGAAGACCCATGTCTAATACTTTTTTGACTTCAAAAATTCTGGAGCTTCAAGGCAAAAGTGTAGGAAAAGGAATAACAGCTCTTTCCTGGGAAATTTATAAAGCAGAACAGAACAAACAACACAAACCCAGAACTTTCCCTCCCGCTCAGCGCTGTTGGTTTTTGTGGCAGTGATAACCGCGGCCAGCAGGGGGCGCTGCAGGGAGCACTCCCGGCCAGCAGGGGGCGCCCCGCTCCAGCTCCATCCCCTCAGGGGCCATGGCGGCCTCGGACCAGAGGGAGGAGGGGAAATCGCTCCTTTTGCAAACTCACGGCCACCAATCGCTCCCGGCACCACCACCGGCAGCGGGCAGAAGCCACCAAGGCAGCAGGTTGGATCCCAGTGCCCACTGGCAGCGTAGCAGTGTCCCGGGGCCAGGCACATGCTCTGCACAACACCCACGACCGCTCTCCATGATCCCGAATGGAAGGAAAGCAGCACCTGACCCCAGGCAGTTCTCGGGTCCACAACAGCACCTCTGGTCACTTTACACCACAATTCCTGCAAACCCTCAGCCTTTCACTTACTTTTCCCCCTTCAGCCCTGACATAACATCTCTAGGAATGTGGAATTACCCTGGGATGTTGAGGAAAGCTGGTGCTCAGCGCTGACTCTGCCAGGGCTCCTCAGGGGCTCCAGGGCACATTTGGAGTTCCTGCTCTTCCTGGGCCATTGCTGGGCCTGACACAGCAGCTGCAGGGGAAGGAGGAGAGCAGAGGCACAGCCCCGAGGGCTCTGCAGCTGCAGTTTGGGCACAGGGACAGCCCGGACCGGGAGTTACGCCTTGGGAGGGCAAAATGGGGCAAAACTGGATCTGTTTGGGTCAATGCCCCTGTTCTGCTCTGTGTGCTGCAGACCCTTAAGGAGGTGTTGTAATTAGGGCTGGGGTTCCTAAAGTTCAGCCGTGCTCCTAAAGCATCCCTGTGCACAAACACATGGCTCCGCTGCCTCTCCCAGTGATTTTGGGCTACACAAGGCAGCATTGGGTACCATTGGGGTTTCAGATGCCCCCAGCTCTTTTACTGCCGGGAAGGTTTTTGCTGGTGCTGGGGATTATTCAGTGCCTGTGCCATGTGGCTGCTGCTTCCTGCTGGCCAGCCAGGAAGGCCGAGCTGGAGCAGCGGCTGAGGTGGGAGCAGCTGGAGCAGGTGGCCCATGGGAACAGCACCTGGCCATGCAGGTGGAGCAGGAGCACCGGGCATTCTGCAGGGTGCTCAGGTGAGGCCCACGGGACCAGGCCATGGTGGGGGGATTTAGGGTATTTGCGGGGATCCAGAGGGTTTGGGGTGTCCAGGGGTTTGGAAGGAATTCAGGGGATTTGGGGTGTCCGGGGGATTTGGGGAATTCATGGGGATTTGGAAGATTCAGGGGGTTTGGTGTCTTGGGGGGGTCTGAGGTGTCCAGGGGAATTTGGGGTGTCTGAGGGGGTTTGGGGGATTCAGGGGGATTTGGAGGATTCAGGGGATTTGGGATGTCTGGGGGATTTGGGGAATTCAGGGGGATGTGGGGGGAATTCAGGGCATTTGGGGGGTCCAGGTGGACTGGGGAGATTTGAGGTGTCTGGGGGATTTGGGGTTTTCCTGGAGTTTGAGGGAGTCAGGGGGATTTGGGATTGTGGGGATTTGGGGTCGCAGGGATTTAGGATCACAGGGATTTGGGGTTCTGGGCATTTGGGGTCCTGGTGATGCGTCACAGCCCCTTCCCCGCTCCCTTAACTTTTGGGGTGCCCCAGGATGCCCCCAGGGTGCGCCTGAGCTGGGAGGGCACCTGGGGGGGGCGGGGTCCAGGACCGACCCCAACCCCCCCAGACCTTGGGCATGGGGTGGGGGCAGTTCTATTGCCACCCAAGGCGCCATCGGTGCCACCTGCAGGGTGACCCACGGAGCCAGATGGTCCCCAATATCCCCTAAAATCCCCTCAAAATCTCCCCCAAATCCCCCTCAAAATCCCCCAAATCCTCCCCCAATCCCTACAAAATCCCCCCAACCCCCCCAAAATCCCCCCTAAAATCCCTCTCCAAACTCCCAAAATCCCCCCAAACTTCTAAAATCCCCCCAAAATCCCCCCTTAAATCCCCCAAAATCGCCCCCAAACCCCGCAGGAGCCCTGGCAGAGCCCAGAATCTGCTACATGCTGGACACAGTGCTCTTCCTCTACAGCCTCATCCTCACCGGCCTCTACTTCCGCCTCAGGGTGAGCCCCCCGAACCCCCCTATTTCTGGGGGGGTCCCCAAACCTCCCCTCCCCTGCCCCCCCCCCTCCCCCGTTTTTACCCGTTTTTCCCCTTTTTCCCTCATTTGGGTTTTCTCTCCCCCCTCCCCAGTTTGTGACTCGCAGATTGCAGAGAGCAGCTGAGCAGGTAAAGGTGGGGGGAGGCGATTTGGGAGGGGGGGGGGTGGGAGGTTTTGGAGCGCAGGGAGGGTCTGGGGGAACTGTGGGGATGGAGGTGTCTGGCTGTGCCCCCCTCCTCCCATCCCCCCAAAATCTCCTTTCACTTTCTGTTCCCCAGCAGAAGGAGGAAGAGGCCGTTTGTGCCGTGAGTCACACGGGGGGGCTGGGGCGGATTTTGGGGTCCCCCCGGAGCTTGGGGGGGGATTTTTTGGGGGGGGGCCTGGGGCTGTGCTGGGGAGGGGGAACATCCCTGGGGTTTGGGGGTTACCCCTGGACCATTGATGGGCTGGGATTTGGGGTTGTCACCTGTCTGTGGGGTGAGATTTGGGGTGTCCCCAATTTATGGACTGAGATTTGGGCTGGTTGGGATTTGGAGTGGTTGGGATTTGGGGTGTTCCCCCATTTGTGGGGTGAAATTTGGGATGGTTGGGATTTGGGTTCCCACCCATTTATGGGCTGGGATTTAGGGTGTTCTCCCACTTCTGGGGTGAGATTTGGGGTGTCCTCTCACTTAAAAGGCTGAGATTTGGGGCGTCCTCCCATTTTGGAGGTAAAATTTGGGGTGTTTGGGATGTGGGGTGTCCCCCCTCCCCTAATGAACCATTTTTGGGGCTGAGAATTGGGGTGTCCCCCATTTATGGGGTGAAATTTGGGGGGTTTGGGATTTGGGGTCCCCATCATTTATGAGGTGAGATTTGGAGTGTCCTCCCACCTATAGGGTGAAATTTGGGGTGTTCCCCCCATTTATGGGGTGAGACTTGGGGTGGTTGGGATTTGGGGTGTCTCCTCCCCGCAAAGAACCAGCTGTGCCAGGCCAGCTGCTGGTCCTGTTCCCATGCCAGATGCTCCTGCTGGGCACTGGGGACACACGGGGACATTGGCTCAGGGACACTGGCACAGTCCTGAAGTGACACGAGGACACTGCCACAGTCCCCTGGGTACAACTGGGGTGGCTCCAGGACATCAACACTGTCCCCTGGGCACGGCTGGCACAGTGCCTGGGGTGACACTTTTGTCCCCAGCGCCACCAGGATGGCACAGGATGGGACCCTGCCAAAACCACCTGGTCACACCTGACACAGCTCCTGGGGTGACACCGGCGTCCCCAGGTCCCCAACTGTCCCCGTGCTACCCCCGGTGCCACCCACCTGAGCAGGGTGAGGAAGTCACAGTGCTCCTACTGCAGTGCCAGTGCCAGCTGCTGTCACCGCTTTGTCGCCTGCTCGCGGCGGCCCCGCTGCAGCTCCTGCAGCAGCTCCGCCCAGCGCCGCTCCTGCTGCAGCTCCCGGTGCTGCCACTCCCGCTCTGCCACCTCCTTGCTGCACTTGGAGCACAGAGCCTCCTGCGGGGACTTCAGGGACACTGGGGACACTTGGGAAATTGGGGATACTAGGGACACTGGGGCATTGGGGATATTGGGGACACTGGGGACAGGGACAGGTCCTGGCAGCGCCAGTCCCGCTCCACCACCTCCTGGCTGCACTTGGAGCGCAGAGCATCCTGCGGGGACTTCAGGGACGGTGGGGACATTGGGGACATTGGGGATACTGGGGACACTGGGGATATTGGGGACACTGGGGGCATTGGGGATATTGGGGACACTGGGGACAGGGACAGGTCCTGGCAGCACCAGTCCCACCTCCTGGCTGCGCTTGGAGCACAGAGCCTCCTGCGGGGACACTGGGGACACTGGGGACAGTGACAGCGACAGGGGACTTTGGGGACACTGGGGACAGGGACAGCTCCCGGTGCTGCCAGGTGTGCTCCACCTCATCCTGGCTGTGCTTGTTGCGCAGAGTGTCCTGAGGGGACCTTGGGGACACTGGGGACAGTGACAGGCTGCTCAGAGGGACAAGGGACAGGGGCTCTGCTGTGTCCTGGCTGTGCTTGGTCCTCAGAGCGTCCTGCGGGGGACAGTGACAGGACACAGTGACAGGGAATGCTGTCCCTAGGCTGGCCTTGGGGACAATGACAGCCTTTGCTTGGTCTGCAGAACATCCTGCAAGGAGGGGATAGTGCCAGGCTGGTCTTGGGGACAGCACTGGAAGCACCCAGCATTGCATCGTCCCTGCTGCCACCACTCCAGAACATCACCCGATGGGGGGACAGAGCCCCAGGGAGGGGACAGGCGTGGCAGTGCCACCCACCTGCACCTCCTGCCAGCCCCGCTCGTGCTCCTGCATGGCCTCGACCCCATCCAGCTCCCGCTGCCGCTCCTGCCACAGCCGTGCCCGCTCTGCCTCCAGCGCTGCCTCCTGCTCCTGGGGACAGCAACACCGCTGGGGACAGTGACACAGATGGGGAGAGGGACGCTGCTGGGGACAGGGACACAGTGACTGACAGAGCCCTGGGGAGGTGACGAAGCCCCAGAAAGTGACTGCGCCCTGCCAGCCCCACCCTCACCCCCTTCTGGCACTGCTCCTCCAGGGCCTGAAGCTCAGTGCGCCTGTCGCGCTCCCTGTCGCGCTGTCGCAGCCACTGGTTCTCTGTGTCCACCGCCCTCATCTCGGCCAGGAGCTGCTGCTGTGCTGCTGCCGCTGCTGCCAGACCTGGACACACCATGGGGACACTGCGGGGACACCGATCCCGTCACGGCAGAGCCCCGCAAACCTTGCCTTCCCATGGGGATCCCAATTCCCTCATTCCCCGGGATCCCCAAACCCCTGGGATCCTCAATTTCCCAGGATCCCCCTTTCCCTGGGATTCCAAACCCCAGGGATTCCTTTGCTATGGATCTCCATTCTCTGGGTCCCAAACTCCTGGGATCTCCCATTCTCTGGGATTGCCCTGCTCAGGAGCCCGATTCCTTCCAACCCGAATTCCCGAACTCCCGCTGGAAATCTCCGACCTCGGGATCCTCCCTCTTCATCAGCTCCAGGTGCTCCAGGAACCTCTGGCCCTCCTGGAATTTCTGCTCAGCCCTCAGTGCCTTCTGCTCCTGGTGCTGCTCCATCTGCTGGAGGACCTCCAGTTTGTTGCTGGGAATTCAGGAAGCATTTGGGAATTATTCAGGAATTATTTGGGAATTCAGGAAGCATTCCAGAATAATTTGGGAATTTGGGAATTCAGGAATTTGGGAATGGAAAAGTTCCGGTCCGCTTCCAGAATTGTGGAGTTTATGGGGTGGGGAAGGGGAAAGGGGGAAAAGGGAAAAAAGGGGAAAGAAAGGGAAAATGAAGGAAAAGAAAAAAGGGAAAAGGGTAAGGGGAAGGAGAGAAAAGGAGGAAAAAAAGAGGAAAAAGAGGAAAAGGGGAAAGAGAAAATGTGAAAGGGAAAGGGAAAAGAGGGAAGGGGAAATGGAAAAGAAGGGAAAAGGGAGAAAGGGAAAAGAAGGTGTGGGGGTTTGTCAGGAAGTGTTTTTGGTTTTTTTTTTGGGATATTCTGTGGTCACCAATGAGTGTTCAGATTTTAATACTGGCACCTGGTGTGACCACTAGGACATTAGATACGCCTCTGAGAACAAAGGGGTTAAAAGCAGAGCACTCACGGGGGAAGCTCTTTTTGGGTTTCCAGCAAGAAAGAGTTGGGATCTCTGCCCCGGCCCAGCTGCTGGCTGGGCAGAGGGAGGGGAAAGCCATGCGGCCGGGAGGCGGTAGGCCTGACCCTGAGGGGTGGAAGGATGGAATAGAGAAGTACCTGGGAGGCACTGGACAGACCGTTCCCCCACCCTCCTTCGGGAGATGGAGAGAGAGAGAGAGAGAGAGAGCATTTGGGACTGTTACCTTGAAATTTGATATCATGTGCTGTCAGCACAGCCCGGCCTGCGGCGAAGTGGGGCTGGTGGGGGGGCACGGTGCAGGGAGAAGGAGTCCGGCCGCTTGTAGGAGCTTTCAACCCCTTTGTGGACAATGAAAACTTTGTAGAGCATTGACCTTTCCTGGAGGGGAGATGGAGTGGAGGATGAAGAGGGAACTGAGCAAGTGTTGAAGGTCCGAGCAAGGGAGAGATGAGAATAGAGAAGCACTTTGGGTGGAAGTGATGGTGGAGGGGCTCTTTTGCTCGACTCTTTTTGTATAGCCATGGACAGAACCAGGGGGTGAAAAAATCTGGGGGGCACAGGTGTCCTGAAGGAGAGACTGTGCCCTTTTAGGAATGGGACAAGGCATCCTTTAAAGATGACCCTAGAAGCAGCTCTGGGTTGTGTTCAGTGGTGAGAGCACTGGACCTGAAAGGAACAGGTCACCATGGCACAAGAAGGACTCCCGTTATCTTGATGAACTGAAGACTGAGTATTCTAAAGGGTGGTGCCCGACCGAGAGTCGGTGATTTGGGGAATGTATTGTATTGGAATAATTTGGTGGGAGGAGGAGGAGATGTATTTGTAAAGTTTCCATTTTCCTTATGTGTTTCCTTTTTTTCCTTGTAGTTTATTTAATAACGTTTTCTTTATTTCTAAGTAGGAGCCTACTTTGCTTGTTCCTGGTCACATCTCCCAGCAGACACCAGGGAGAGTGTATTTTTCATGGGGCACTGGCATTGTGCCAGCATCAGACCATGACAGAAGGGAAACGGGGGGAAAAGGGAAAGGAAAAAGAGAAAGAAAAGAGGAAGAAGAGAAGAGGGAAAAAAGAACAGGGAAAGGAAAAAGAGCTAAGGGGAAAGGGATAAGGAAAAAGAAAGGAAAATTAAAAAGGAAAAGGGAAGAGGAAAAGGGAAAAGGAAAAGGGAAGCGTGGACCTTATGATCTCCTGCTTCCTGCGATGCTCCAGCTCATCCTCCAGCTGCAGCTCCTTCTCCCGCTCACTGTCCGCGAGCCACCCCAGGCGCTGCTCCTCTGCCTGCAGCTCCCCCTGGATCTGCCGCCTCTCCGCCAGCTGCCTGTCCAGGATGGAGCTGCAGAGGGCGATCAGCAGGAGCTGTGGGACACGGGAATGGAAATGGGAATGGAAAATGGGAAAAGGGAGCCTTGGAGCAGCCCCTTCTCCTGCCTGTGCTGGATGGAGCTGCAGCGGGTGCTTAGCACAAGCTGTGGGACAAAGGGAATGGAAATAGAAAATGGGAAATGGGAAAAGGGAAGGGGAGGGGAGGGAAGGGAAGGGGAGAAGGGGAAGAAAAGGAGAAAAGTGGAAAAGGGGAAAAGGGGAAAAGAGGAAAAGGGGAGGGTTCTGGCAGTACTGAGTTCAGCCACCGCATCTTGTCGTCCGGCTCCAGCTTCATCCTGGCCACGCTCCTGCAGCTCCCGCTGCTCCAGCTCCCGCTGCAACTCCAGCTCCAAGCGGGTCTGCACCTCCCGCAGCTCCTCCTGTCACTGCTCTGCCCTGCAGGCCTGGCTGCGTGCCTACTGCGGGACAGGGACACTGCTGGGGACACTCCCGGGCCTCCTGCGGGACAGGGAAACTGCTGGGGACACTACTGGTGACATTTCCAGAGCCTCCTGCAGGGACAGGCCCAGGACACCCTGGGGCATTCCCGGGAATTCCTGAGGGATATTCCTGGGACCTTCCTTGGGGACATTCCCAGGGTCTCCTGCAGGGACAGTCCTGGGACATTCCAGGAGCCCTGGCATGAGGGGAGCGGGGACAGTGGGATCAGGAAAAGCGGGATTGGGAAATGGGGGAATCAAGAAATTTGAGATTGGGAAGTTGGGGCTCAGGGAATCAGGAGGTGCCCACAAAAGCCACGTCCTGGTGGGATTTGAGGATCCGCAGCCGGTCCGTGAGCTGCCGCAGAGGCTGAGCCTCCTCCTGGATCCGCTGGAATTCCTCGGTGCCGATGATGAGCGAGGCCGGGGGTCGATCCCTGGGAATTCTGGGGAACATGGACCACAATCAGGGACACAGGGAAAAATATCTTGGATTTGGGGGGAAAAGAATGTCAAATTTTGGGGAAAAATACCCTGAATTTTGGGGAAAATATCCCATATTTTGCGGGAAAACCCCACCAGATTTTCAGGGTAAAAATCCTGACTTTTCTTGTTTTAATATCCTGAATTTTGGGGAAAAAATCCTGAATTTTCAGTGAAAAAAAATCCCAAATTTTCGGTGAAAGGATCCCGAATTTTGGGATTTAAAAAATCCCTGATTTTGGGCGGAAAAAAATAGCAGATTTTGGGTGGAAAATGACAGGTTTTGGGAGCCTCATATGAGTTCCCGGATCAGGTCCCTGGTGATGACTCGGATGGTTTTGGGTTTCTCCCGGAGCAAGGACAGCGTTCCAGGGGTGGCGGTGACATTTGTGACATTGTGGAGCAGCATAATGGGGCTGGAGGCGCCTGCCGGCTTCAGGAAAGGATGGGGTGAGACCCCAATATCCCCCCAAAATTCCCCCAAAATCCCACCAAAAACTCCCATAAAATTGCCCCCAAAATACCATAAAAATCTCCTGAAAATCCACCAAAATCAACCCAAAATCAACCCAAAATCAACCCCAAATCCCCCCAAACCCCTAAAAATCCTTATGTCCAGATTGCCCCAAAACTCCCCCAAATCATCTGAAAATCCCCCCAAATCTTTCCAAACTCCCCAAAATCTGCCCCAAATCACACCAAATCTCACCAGACTTCCCCAAAATCCCCTCTGAATCACCCCCAAATCCCCTAAAATCACCCCAACCCCCCTCTTAATTTCCCCAGCACCCATAAAAACCCCAAATCTCCCCAAAGTCCCCCCAAATCACCTCAAAATGCCCTCAAAATGACCCCAAAATCTCCCAAAATCCCCCCGGTGCCCAGATCCCCCCTCCCCCCCCCCAGGCATGCCTGGTGCCCCTCGGTGTCTCCCGGTGTGCCCCAAACCCGTACCCGGTGCCAAATTCCCCCCTGCCCAGCCCTGCCCAGTGCCCCCGGTGTCCCTGGTGGCCCCCTCGGTGCCCGACCCCGCGCCCTGCACTCCCCGGCCGGGGCTCCGCAGCAGCTCCGGGGCTCAGACGCCGCTCGGGGAGCGCCGGGTGCGGGGTTTGGGCACCGGGCAGGGATGGGCTGAGCTGGGCTGGGCCCGAGGGGCTCGGCAGCTGCCGGATCGGTGCCCGAGGGTGACGGGGCGGCACTGCCACAGGTGCCCGAGCCCTTGGCCGGTGTCACCGAGAGGGGACAAACAGCGGCAGCTCCTTCCCCGCTGCGGGGCAGCTGCGAGGGAACCAGTTCGGAAATGCCTCAATTGATCATTTTGTTCCTGTTCCAACGGACTGAGGCAGCCCCAAAAATCCTGTAAATCCCACAAGGATCTGCTCAGCAACCTGACCGCGACCCTCCCTCAATCCTGAGCTGGCCAGGCAGAGCTGAACAAACAAAAACATTTCTCCCAGTTTAATCACAAAGTTGCATTTTGGGTCCAATAAGAGGGACGGGGTGCTGTGCCCCCTGGCACTGGGGGCGGGAATGGGGAGACCCTGGGGGTTCTGGAGCACTGGGAGCACTGGAACGGGGAGCTCTGGGCCACCCCACATGGGACCCTCCACTCGTTGCCACCCCCCCGGGCATGGAAGCACGGGATATGGGGGGAGGGGGGGCACACGGGGTCGTCCTGGGGCAGGGACCCCCATTGCCCCCATTGCCCCCAGTGCCCCCAGTGCCCCCATTGCCCCCAGTGCCCCCAGTGCCCCCAGTGCTCCCAGTGCCCCCATTGCCCCCAGTGCTCCCAATGTCACAGCACGCTGTCATAGACATGGGGGTTCCCCTGTCCCTCGTGGGGTCCTGACAGCTCCGCGTTGGTCACTTGTGGATCCTGAGGTGGGGCAGGACCAGGGGACACCCTTGGGGGCCGTGAGACTGCCACCACTTTTGGGGACCTGGGTGGGGGTGACATCAGTGGGTGATGTGTCCTTGTCCCCCCCCGAATTCTCCCACTGCCCACCTCGGTGCCCATGATGTGGTGTTGAGCACAGCCCCCTCCTCCAGGGGAGGTCCTGTGGGGATGGAGGGTCTCAGTAGTCGGGGGAGGGGGAAAGCCCAAGCCCCCCCACTCACCTGTTCTAGGGCTTCCAGGTTCTGCAAGGGAAAGGGGAGGGGGTGACCAAGGGGACACCGGGACCCGGGACACCGGGACCCCTGAACCTTCCTGGACCTCAGCAGCTCCAATCACACACGGGACCCCCCAAATCCCCACTGCAGCCCTGATTCCCAATGAACCCCTGATTCACCCCAGACACTCTGAGCACCCCTGAACCCCCCAGAACTTCTGCACCACCTCAGGGCTCCCAACCCCTCCTAGTGCCCCCAAGCCCTCTGAGCCCCAGAACCCCAAGCCTGGCAGGGAGGGGCACCCCCCAGACTCCCCCAGGATCCCAAAAAGATCCCCCAACATCAAGCACAGCCATCCAGGAGCTCCCCAAATGCCCAGGAACTCCCAGTGCCACACCAATGTTCCTCAAAGCCCACCCAGAGATGGCCCTGGAGTCCACCAAAACTCTCCAAATTCCCCTGAGATCCCCCAGGACCCCCAGCCGAGGTCACTGCAGGCTCAGTGTCCCCCAGCTCAGGGGCCCTGGGTGCTGCCGATCTCTGCCCCCACTCTGGGGGCTTCCCCTCCCTCCAGGACCCCCATCCCCCCCCATTGTCACCCACCCCAGTGGTGCCACCAGTGACAGCCCCCGATGACAGCCAGGAGCAGGAGCAGGAACAGGAGGGTCCAGGTGACATTCACAGCCACTGCTGGGGACAGAGAGGGGTCACACTAGAGTCACCCTGAACCATGGGGGTCATGAATGCCCTGGTGAGACCTGTGTGACCCCACCTGTGATTCCTGATTCCTCCCAGGATGAGTCAGGTGTCACCTCCACAGCCAGCTCAGGGCTGAGTGCCCGGAACACGCGGTGCCTGTCCTGTCCCAGCTGGTTGGTGGCCACGCACTGGTAGGTGCCCCAATGTCCCACATCGATGTCCCTGAGCTCCAGGAGGGGACCCCGGGCCACCTCCTGCCCGTTGTGCAGCCAGGTGAAGGTGACAGGGGCTGAGCCACCCTGCACTGAGCAGTGCAGGGTCATGTTGTCACCTGCACGCACCTGGTGTGCCAGGGGACCAGGGGTGATGGTGGCATTGGCCACGGGGCACTGTGGGGACAGAGAAAGGGCTGGCACCGGGCAAGGTGGGATGGGGGTACTGTGGGTGGGGTCACCCCCAGCCCAGGGTCCCGCTTACCCAGGACAGTGGACCATTCAGGGGGTCACTCTTGGCCACACTGTCCCCATTGCTGAACCCGGCACCAGTACTGGCCGCTGTCATTGTCCCCAACGTGGCGCAGCTCCAGGTGGGGGCCAGTGCCCAGCAGTGCCCCTGAGCCCTCCCGGTGCCAGGAGAAGGACAGGGGACCTGTCCCCATGGCCACAGTGCACCTCAGCACCAGGCTGTCCCCGAGTGCCACCTGTCCCCTGGGCGGCTGCACTGACAGGGGACACCCCCGAGGGTGGGACCCCTGTAGGGGACACAGGAGGGATTGGGGACCCCAGGAGGGGCAGGGGGACACGGGAGGGGAAAGAGGGGCATCGGAGGGGAGCAGAGAGGATCCCAGTGAGCAGAAGGGGACCCTGGGAAGCATGCTGGGTCCTGGGGACAATGGCGAGACTCTGTGGAAAGGGGAAGAGACCCAGGCAAGGATGGGGAACCAGACGAGAGACTGAGGAGCCTCAGGGAATGATTTGGGGTTTAGAGATGGGCAGGAGGAGCCAGGGAGGCAGAGAGACCAGATGGTGGAGCAGGGACCTTGGAAGGGTTGGGGAATCCAGGGAGGGATGGCGAAGACAAAGAGAGGGATGAGGGATCTGCAAGGGGAATTGGGCAATCATGGGGGAAACCAAGATGGACTCGGGAAATTTGGGGTGACCCAGGGGAGGAGTAAAGGGAGGATGAAGGATTCAGGGGGAGTGTTGGGGAAACCCTTGGAGGATGTTGGGCTTCCCTGTCCCCATCCCTGCACTCACTCTGCACTGTCCACTGTCACTTGCTCTGACTCTTTCCACTGTGACACCACCTGGCCCCCACAGAGGTAGCGGCCACTGTGGTACAGCTGCAGGGGGGACAGGGAGAGCTTGGTCCCATCATGGAACCCCTCCAGTTTCTTCCCATCGTGGTAGAAGTACACATCCGTGAGTGGTTTGTTCTGCCAGCTCCGGCAGGCGCAGTGTCACCGTGTCCCCCTCCAGCAGCACCCGCGCTGGCACCTGCAGCACCAGCCAGCCTGGGGGACAGAGGGAACTTGTCACACCAGGGCCATCAGGAGGGTCATGATGGCACTGGGAGGCACCAGGAGCCACGCAATGTGAGAGAGAAATCTCCTTGCACAGGGATGCTCTGGGATGTCCCCAGAAGCAGAGGATAGGCTCTGGTCACACAGGAGGTGACCCATGGAGCGGAGCCCACCCAGAGCCCTCGGGGTCCCCATAGGTGCCAGCCTGGGGACACCCAAACCCTCCTCACCATTTGAGACTGTCACAGGGGGGCTGCGCCCCGGTGCCAGGTCTGTCACACATGTAGGTGCCACCTTCCGGTGACAATGAGGTGGTCCTGTCCCTGCTGACCCCAGCATTGCCCCTCCTTGTACCAGGTGGTGGCACCGGCAGTCCCTGAGCCCTGGCAGGTCAGTGTCACCCCGGTCCCACAGCACTACCGGACCTCCAGGGAGGCTCCACCAGGAGCTGGGTGGTCTGGGCACCTGCAGATGACAGGGGACACCAGCCTGCCAGGGCCAGCGAGGGGCTGGGGACAGCGGGATGGGGCCATGGCATCCCCCGAGGACTCACCAGCGAGGCCGAGGGTCTGGGCTGGAAGGGAGAAGGGACAGGGCTGGGTGGGGTGGCACTGCAGGAACAGAGGCACAGGGGATAGGGGATGTGGGGGATGTGCCCAGAGTGTCCCTTGTGTGACATGGACCCCTTGGGGACAAGGATGCTGTGGCCACCCCCTGCTCAGGCAGGACATGGGGCACTGTGGACACCCCTGAACTGGGGACACCATGACCAGCCTGTGCTGTCACAGGTCACCCCCACCTGCCCCATGATGCCTCCCCAAATCCTTGCCCCCTGTTATTGTCCCCACATTCCTGTCCCCCTTCCCCTGTCCCCACAGCCACCCCATGGCTCTGGTCACCTCATGCACTGGCTCTGCTGGCATTGGGGACCTCAGGGGGACCCCACAGACCCCCCTGTGCCCCCTCCTCATCCCCCAGGCTGTCAGGCCCGTGACCGGGGCACTCACCCCACAGGAGCAGCACCACCTTCCCGGCCATCCCGGTGTCCCCAGCCATGTGCACTGGCTGTCACTCACTGCCAGGGGTGGCTGTCCCCTCAGTGGTGGCTCTTTGGATAAAGGGGAAGGAAGCGAGGTCAGGTCTTGTCCTCACAAGTTGGTGGCCTCTGGTGGGGGCAGGGTGGCCACAAGCACAGGGTCATGGGGATGTGGCCATGGGGACAGGCTGTGGGAAGGGTGGGAACAGGATGGGGATGAGGCTGTGTGGGACACGGTGGGACATGGGGTTCCCCAGGAGTGGGGGACTTGGTGGGTTTGGGGGACCCGGGTATGGGTGTCCAGGGGGAATGGGGGTCCCAGGGATGGGGTCCCTGGAAGTGGGGGTCGTGAGAAGGGGGGAGTCACCAGGGATGGGGTTTGCCATGGGAAGGGGGGTCCCAGGGCTGGGGGGGACTCAGGGATGGGAGTCCCAGGGAATGTGGGCTCCAGGGATTTGGGGTCAGGGGATGGGAATGCGGGGGGAATGGGGGAGTCCCTGTGGGAATGGGGGTCCTGGGAGTATCAAGGTCCTGGGGGAAGGAGGATTTCATGGGATGGAATAAACAGGCGAGGGTTCTCTGGGAATGGGGCCCTGGACCATGGTCCTGGGACCATGGACCAGGCAAGGTGGGACATAAGAAATGGTGCTCCCATGATTTGATTTCAAGGGGAATGAGGGTGCCAGGGATGGGCAGTGGCTGGGTGAGCCCCTGGGTCAAAGTTCCTTTCCTGGCTGGCTCCTATTTTGGGGGTGAGCCAGGGTCCAGCAAAGTCCCCTCAGGATGCTTGTGGTTTGGGAGCATCACCCCAGGTAGATTCCAAGAAGGTCTGGGTCTGTGTCCCCATAGACCCTCAGGGAGTTTTCCCCTCTTTATTTCCATTTCCATAATTTTACCCCTCAATTTCACAACCCTCAATTTTGTGCCTTGATGAACCTGTGGAAGCCCTGAGCAGGGAATGGACTGGGGGAAGCCCAGGGGTGGGGGAAGCAGGGATGAGGGGTCTGCAGGGGACGGCTGGACAGGCTGTGGGAGATGGGGGTGTCCCAGCTTTCTCCCCCCAACACTTTCACTTTCTCTCTCCTGCGAAGAATGAAGGCTCTTTGACACATTTGTCACAGGGGAAGGGTGGTGGAAGAGGGGCCGGTTCTGTCCTTGGGGGCATATCCAGGGGGCTCCTGTCCTGTGGGGATCCTCTCCCACTGTCCCACAGGGACACATGCTGGGCAAGGGGGTTCTGTCCTGTGGGATGGGCAGCTCCGGAGGGGTCCAGACTTGTCCATTCTTGCTCGTTGCCCTGCAGGATCTGAGCTGGCAAGAGCAGCTGGGGAATGGAGCCCCTGGGCAGGAAGCAGCTCCCAAACTTCAAAACTCCCTGCTCCTTGAAGCCAGTGGCCATCCAAGTGTGAGGCCCAGCCATGGCCCAGCCCCACTGCACAGGGATGGCCATTGCCCAGCCCTGCTCCTGCACAGCCCCAGGTGGCAGCCAGCACCTGAGGGTCCCCCCCTGCCCCCCTTGGCTTTGATTCTGGCAAGCTTTAGAGCTGCTGCAGAGGTGAGAATTCTGTGGGGGTAAAAGGCCTGCCTGTGGTTTGCTCAGCCCTGCAAGAAGCACAAACCCGAAAGGGAGCCCAAGCAGTGGCTGTGTGAAGGCCTTTGATGGTTTCACAGCAGGGCTGGCTGGAAACTGCCCCACAGGGGCAGCTGTGGGGGAAACCAGTCTGGAAATGCAGCAATTGATCATTTTGTGCCTTTGCCCAAGGACTGAGAGAGCCCCAGCACTACTGCAAATCCCACACCAATCTGCTCAACAACCTGACCTGAAACCTCCTCCTCCTCCCTGCCTTGCTGTGGATGGACAGTGGCCGGATGCCCAAGCACCCACAACTGTGACCGTGGTCACAAGGGTTTGCAGGGTGAAAGAGAGGCGAGAATGTTGACTCCATGATCAGAAGGCTTGATTTATTATTTTACGATATATGTTTACTTCAAGACTATACTAAAAAGAATAGAAGGAGAAGGTTTCTTCAGACAGCTAGCTAGCTAAGAATAGAAAAGAGATGAACAACAAAGATCTGTGTCTCAGGCAGAGGGCGAGAGCCAGCTCTGCCATGAATGGTCAGTCAATCCAAATATCCACACCAGACCAATCACAGATGCACCTGTTGCACTCCACAGCAGTAGATAATAATTGTTTACATTTGGTTGCTGAAACTGCAGCTTCTAACAAGGAAAAATCCCTAAGGAAGGATTTTTCATGAAAGATGTCTGTGACACACAGCAGCCACTCTCTCACTGCCCTCCACCACCTGGATGGGGAGAGAAAATTGAATGAAAGGTTCCTGGGTTGAGACAAGGAGCAGGAGATGTCACTCATCAGATCCTGTCGCAGAGCAAAACGTCCTTGGAATTAGAGATATGAATTGAATTTATTGCTGACAAAATCAGAGCAGGATAAGGAGAAGTCAAATAAACTCTTCAATACACCTTCCCCTGTTATGAGTAACTATGTAGTCATTGGCTTTCACTATTATATTGGTTTTTCCAAATTATTTTGATATAATAGAGTTTGTAATCTCTTTTTAACTGCTTTTGATACACTACAATTGTCAGACTTTTTGCCCCAGTCCCTGTGTAGAATATATATTTCAATGTGATAAATATATTATAGTTTAGGCTCTTTCAAAGTATCAAGATAGAGACAATGTGCTGTGTATTATAATATTAACTGTTGCAGAACTAGCTAATGCCTTTATTTGTGTAACTAAGTGACAATGGTGAGAAGAACTCATATAATTTTGTGAAATAGCTAAAGTTGATTTAATGTACTGGTGGAGTATCTCATCTGTATGAGAAGAAAACATTGAAAAGTAGCAAGTAAATAAACATCAAAAGAAAGGATGCAAAGAGGAATTTACCACTGACCCTTTGGTAATCAAGAACTGTCAAACCACAGAACAGGGGGGCCTCGTGAGAACATAAAAGATATAAATTTATTTTCTGTAGTATGGCATGTACTTTATGAAAATGAATCAAGGGTCAAATCCAGCAAAAGAGTTCCCAGAATATATAAACTGGAAGAATGTTTGAATATGTATAACCCTCCTGAGTATGTATTTACCCATTACAATGAAAAGGTATGTAAGGAGAATTGCTGTAGTTAACCATGTGCCTCTGGCAGTTTCCAAGCACCCAGCCCACTGTTCACTGTCCCTTTTATCCTTTATTAAACATTTACAAATTTTTAAAGAGTGAGCCTTGTTTTCTCACACAGTTTAATCAAAAAACTGCATTTTGTGTACAATAAGAAGAAAACACATCGTGTGCTACCGTGGTACTGGAGAGGGAAGGAGAAGTCCCGTGAGGTGCTGTGAAGAGGAAGAAGGGACCCCTGAGGGGAATTGATGCCTCCAGTGCTCCCAGTGTCTCCCAGTGCCCCCCAGTGTCACAGCACATCATCGTAGTCACGGGGGTCCTGCTGTCCCTTGTAGGGTTCTGACAGCTCTGCGTTGGTCACTTGTGGATCCTGAGGTGGGGCAGGGCTGGGGGACACCTGTAGGGGCCCTGAGAGTGACACCAGTTGTGGGGACCTGGGTAGGGAGTGACACACGTAGGTGACATGTCCCTGTCCCCCCCGTACTCACCCTCTGCCCACTCAGGGCCCATGATGTGGGTGTGGAGCAGAGCTCCCTTCTACATGGGGGTCTAGGGGGTGTGGAGGGGGGTCTGGGTCATATCTGGGGAAGGGAAAAGGGGAGCCCCAGCCCGTGCCCCCCACTCACCTATCCTGTGCCTTCCTGGCAGCTGCAAGGGAAAGGGGAGGGGGTGACTGAGGGGACACCAGGACCCCTGAAACTTCCTGGGACCTCGGCAGCTCCAACCACTCACAGGACCCCCAAATCCCCGCTGGACCCCGATTCCCCCTGGATCCCTGATCTCTGCTCCCATTCTGGGAACTTCCCCTCCCTCCAGGACCCCCATCGCCCCCTGCCATTGTCACCCAGCCTGGTGGTGCCACCAGTGACAGCCCCAATGACAGCCAGGAGCAGGAGCAGGAACAGGAGGGTCCCTGCCGAAATTCACAGCCACTGCTGGGGACAGAGGGGGACACATCGGGATCACCCTGAACCCCGGGGTTCCTGAACACCCCAGTGACCCTGTGTGACCCCACCTGTGACCCAGGGTGAGCCAGGTGTCACCTCCAGGGGCCAGCTCAGGGCTGAGTGCCTGGAACATGCGGTGCCCGTCCTGTCCCAGCTGGTTGGTGGCCACGCACTGGTAGGTGCCCGAATGACGGGAATAAAGGGAGACATACACATCCATATTGATGATTATTGGTCTCGGCTTAATTGATCCAACTTACATATTCTTATAGTAGTGTTAATGAAGTTCATGCATATTCCAAAATCACCCTCATCATTGGTTACAAGCTACATGTTAACCCCTCCTTATGTTGCTCATGCCTGTGGCATCTTTATTAAAAATAACACCTGTTTCTCACACTCTGCTGTTGCTTGTTATGATTAGCCTCAAGGACTCCATGTTTTCCCTACCGTGCTTCTCATCATTAAACCAAGGACACAGTATTATTGTTTTTCTTGCAAGGGAAAAAGCTGAGAAACTTGGTTCCCACAGCTGCTTCTTCACTGCTTAACTAGCTGTATATGATCATGGCTTTTTCTATAAGCCATGTCTGAACAAAATCCCCTACACCTGAATGTCCCACATCGATGTCCATGAGCTCCAGAGGGGACCCCGGGCCCACCTCCTGCTCATTGTGCAGCCAGGTGAAGGTGACAGGGGCTGAGCCCACCTGCACTGAGCAGCGCAGGGTCACAGGGTCACCTGCCACGCACCTGCGTGGACAGGGACCCAGAAGTGATGGTG